>VMDR010024371.1:0-15065 GCA_007922815.1 Macrotus californicus | reverse complement strand
GTCAGTTTATCTTTAGGAAGAACTTTGTAACAATTAGAACGTTTCAAAATCAATGGGCTCCCTCACTGGAGTTTTATTATAGAGGGAATTCCAGGAGAGTAGCTTAGATGACCTTTCAAATTCTTTCCAACCCTATGACACTGAACCACACGTCAAAATCGAAGGCATTTGGGGGAAGTTGAGGAAAGTAATTGAATTTTATAAGCAAAGAATTGTTACCAGCTGTGCTTGTTTTAGGTATGGACTGAATAGAGTCCAGGGAAACTTATATCTTTATGCATAAGTGTAAGATTTTCTTTATAAGGAGGCAGGGTTTAAGTAGAATCCTAAGTACCATAAGGGGAGTCATTCAGGAGTCACATTGGGGAGAATATGATCATTACAAAAGTCAGAGCTGAAAAAGAAGACATCTCCAAGATAGGCTAATTGAAGATTATCCATCCATCCATCCGTATCTGTCATAGAAGGGGTGGGAGTTTGAGGAACAGGAGAGGATGAACGCTAAGCAATTACAAGCCAGGCTATCCTGGAAAATAATTTTGAAACATTAGATGAGAAACCTAGACATTGTCCATAATGGAGGGGAGGAGAGCATGGTCACAAAAATGAGAGAAAGACATATTTCTGTAAATCGCTGGGTGCTAAAGGTTTGGAACCTGGGAAGAAAAGACCAGCAGCAGAGGAATCCAGCAGAGAGATGACGTGAGTCCCAGTGAACACCGTGTCCATACAGATGTAGGGAAAGAAGTAGATGTGGTAGATAATGTAAGAATGTAGCAATAACTTGGAAATGCAGGCTGGTCAAGACAGGGATCGGTGAAGCACGACTCACATGCTCCTGGCTTCTGGAAATAGTGGTATGGCTTCTGGGGAAGATAAAGATAATGAGCATCTATCTATGTCTTCAGTGTGCCTGTTGGTGTTGGTGCTGTGTTTCATCTTTCATGCCAGCCCCCCGGCCATCACTACTGTGCGCCAGTCCCAGCTACTTTTTTTTTTTCCGCCTGGTCCCTGCCCTTGCCGGGAGCTGACAGTTACCCTCAATTCAGTTGGAGATGTTTGGGGATTGTTTTAAATGTTGAAACGAATTCTCAGGTAAGTCATTTTGGCTTGGTTATGTGGGGATGAAATATTTTCCCACACCTTGTCTCTCCCAAGTCTGTCACAGCCCCCACTCCCTTTCTGAGAGTTCCCATCTCACTATGAAAATGAAAGAATGGAAAACATTTACAAGACGGTGCATGTATCCTAAGTCTCCACTTACAAGATATTTGCTCTAGTCTGGACAAGATCTTAAGAACCAATGGTAGAGGAATTTTCATAGGCAAAACAAAGGTCTTATGCAACCGTTCACATGTGGAGGGAGCTGGTGATAACCGGGTAAGAATGACTAATATAGTGATAGATGATTCTACATTGGTTTTATTGGTTGATTGGTGTTTTTGTTTCTAGTTACATGCAAGGTGGCAGGTGGTAGTGATGGGGAGGGGGGAGGCTCACCTGAATAAATACTGTAGAATTTGTTCCATGATCTAAGTTTATACCACTTGAAGAAATTAGGCTGGGGAAAGCTGATGGATATCTAAAAACACTACATTTTTTTTTTGTTTTAATAGTAAGTGATTGTATGACACTTATATGCCCAATACTGTTTTTAGCACTTTCTTTCTCACAAAAGCCCTATAAGGTAGGTACTATTGTTATTATCATTACTTCATACATGAGGAACTGATGCACAAAAAGGTTGTTTGCTCAAGAACAAATAGCTAATAAGTATGAGAGTTTACTTTTGAACTCAGGCAGTCTGGCTTCGGAGTTCCTGCTATACCATGCTCATCTATTATATAACAAGTATCTATTATATAACATTAACAGAGACGCCGGAAAGTTATCCCCCAAGTTGAAATTCTCTCAGACAATAAAAACCAAACAGACCAAATTCTTGCTCTATGACCACCTTTATCCCTTGTGAATGATGATTTTTCAGTAGTTGCAAACACTTTGGGAATTAAAATGGGAAAAAAAGTTTTACACACGGGAAAACTTTGGTCCAAATGGAAAATTCATATTCTATTCAATGTGAAAGCATAGTGGCCCTGTTCCCATTTGGAGGACAATTTCAGTTATTTCTGGCCAAAGCCTGGATGGCAATGGAAATAATTTCAGAGTGCTCTTATAATAGTGAGTGTCAATGTCAGTGAGTGGTTTATCTAAGACCAGGATGATCCTATGAAAGACACGGAAGGCAGGCCTGCGTTTCCCTTTTCCCTTTAACCTATCTTCCCCAGTGGTGGTTCAGTTGCTTCTTTACTGTGTGGCACTCATCCTCTCTGTTTTAATTTTAAGCAAATTTTCAACGTGGTACCTTCAATAACTGATACTTTTTATAAAGGAAATAGAAAAGCCAAAGGAAAAGCAGGAGGATAATTATCCAGTTTCTTTGAGAACTTAAAAAACGGAATCAGCCCTGGCTGGTGTGGCTCAATGGATTGAGTGTCGGCCTGCAAACAAAATGCTCACCGGTTGGATTCCCAGTCAGGGCACGTGCTTAGGTTGCGGGCCAGGTCCCGAGTAGGGGGCGCGCAAGAGGCAACCACATACTGATGTTTCCCTCCCTTTCTTCCTCTCCCTCCCTTCCCCTCTCTCTGAAAATAAATAAATAAAATCTTTAAAAGAGATGAAAAAACTGGATCAATATTAAGATGAAAGAATATGTAGTGGGGGATAGTGAGTATATACACATATAGATGTATGTGTGTATGTGTGTGTGTATAAGAACACTTGTCTGCTGGAGTCCCTCTTTAGATAATGTAAGTTAAAGGTAAGTTCTGGCTCAGAAACAGCGTTAAAGATAGATTTTCCCCCTCCTTTGTAATCAAAAGAAGACCTGACCACGTGCACGGTATGTAAAGCACGCCAGTGAGATTAGCTTTACTGTCAAGCATTGTGAGGGTAAGAGAACAAACACACGTGTGATTAGATGGTAAAGGAGTTCAAGAGGAATTCGTGGTAATACAATACGAGGAATGGGGCCACAACTGCTTCTCCAGTGAGTCTGCAGAGTGCAGACTACTGAGCTGAGTGCCATTTAACATCATGAAATAATTTCAAAAAATCATAATGAAACAATAACGTACCTCTTTACCATCTTCATGTGCATTTTGAATAATTTTGACTCTAGGCCCACTGCCGACCACGGTGTTTAAAAGGATTCTCCTGAGCACTTTAAGGGTCCTCACCTGACGGACAACACATGCCCCGTGCTTCTCTGTCCAGCTGCGCCTGCTAATGAGCGGTGCACCTGGGGCACTTAGCAGGACTGATTGATTTGACAGGTGGAGGTGGGACAGGAACGGCTTTATACCCACCAACCCCCGAAGGCCGTAGAGCACTGAGCGGAACGTGGGAGGCCGAGGTGCTGGGTAAAGACGGAGGGGCCGAAAGACCTGACGCAGCAGCCAACGTGCCCACGAGGTGGGCACTCGAGGACCCAGCCCGTGAGGAGGCGGGGGCAGCGTGGGCGGGGCGGGGCTCCGAGGGGCGGGGCCGCCGGGAAGCCCTCCCCCGGAGTAGCGGAGGTGACTGGTTGGGTGGGGGGCGGGGGACGCTCTGCCCCACGCCCTCCCAGTGCTCCGTGGTTTAAAGATGGCGGCGGCGGCGGCGTTGGGGGCGCGGAGCCGCGGGAGGAGGAGGGAAGAGGAGGATCTGTGAGTCGCCGAGAGGCAGCGCGGCGGCTGCTGTGTGGAGTGCGGGTGCGGAGCCGCCGGCGGCCCGGCTTCTCAGGGCCGGGGCCTGGGCTGGCAAGGAGGCCGGAGCAGCCCCAGGAGCCCGAGGCCGGAGCCGAGGAGGAATGTGACCAGGGGTCGGCGGGGGCGCGGGCGTACGCGAGCGCAGGGATGGGGCAGCAGGTGGGCCGCGTCGGGGAGGCTCCCGGGCTTCAGCAGCCGCAGCCCCGAGGGATCCGGGGCAGCAGTGCAGCCAGGCCCTCCGGCCGCAGGCGGGACCTGGCGGGGCGCACCACGGAGGCCGGCTTCAATATCTTCACCCAGCATGGTGAGTGTGCCCGGGAGCCGGCGTGCGGGCGTCGGGAGGCCGGGGGTGGGGCTGGGGCGGGGTGGGCGGCAGACAGGCAGCCCTTGGGGGTCGAGTGGTGGAAGGGTGCCCGGGAGTGGGGGCGGAATCCGCTGCCATCTGGGCCAGTCACGGGAGGCGAGTCACACCCCTCCCCCTCCGTCTCCAGCCTGGCTGGCAGCTCCCGGGGGCGGAGAAGGAAGGAGAAGTGGTCTTAGGGACCGTGGATGGACTCCCCTCTCCCCTGGGACGGGACTGTGCGGCCCGGGGAGGGTGGTGGATGAGGGGGGCTGTGAGCCCAGCCCTGGAGGTGTTAGTATAAATCGGTCGTTAGCGAAGGAAACGTGAGTTGTGCCTTAAACGGATTGGGAAATAGCGACGGAATCTCAGGAGACTGTGTCGTATAAAGTATCTTTGTAAGTCAGGCGATGAGCAGTGTCAGGATAGTGAACAGTGCCTGCCCGAAATACCCCTCTGTGGGAAAGATAAGGATGGTATCTCAGCACTCTTGATTCCCCTCACCCCCCAAACTGAAAATGAAGGGCTTCGCCAAACCATCCCCCAGGTCTGCTCTTCCGAGTAGGACAGAATTCCGAGATAGCTAGTAGGGCTTAGAGGTTGGTGGGCATGGCTAGGGCTTCGGATGTGAACACGTTTTTCTTCCTGCTCCCTGTGCATGCGCCCATGCTTACACCCTTTTCTGTAGTTCTGAACCTATTACTTTGGTTATCAAGGTATTTTTAGAATCGTTTCCAAACTCTTTCGATCATGCACTTTTATCAGTAAAAGAGCATAAACCTCAGGAATGCAAGGTACCTTTATTAATTTTATACTTGTACTACTGTGCTAATATGTTATATAACTTATAATGTATGCAGAACTTGAACTTAAGAAAGTGTGAGATGGAAAATAAGTGTACTAAGAGTTCTAATAGATATCTTTGCCTACAGCCCAGTGGATTTTTTTGCACTTCCTCTGAGGTGCACCCACCCACCCGCTTTTCTAGAGGAAGGAAGAGTGGAGAAGGGGGAAAAAAACAGAACTGACCTTCTTGAGGTGTACATATCCTAAGCCCTGAGAGAAGCCGAAGAGAGCTGTGACTTCTGTATGAAGGACTGGACAGTTGAGGTTGGAGGAGAGGTAGCAAACTGGAATTTCACTGAAGAGGCCTACAGAAAATAGGAAGGAAAAAGAAGGCTGGGTGTTCTATGCTGCACAGTGCAGGGAAGAGGAGGAAGAAGAGGAATTGTGCCCTACTTGTTAGAAGTGGAGTTTTGGGGGAACTAGGGCAGAGAAAGTGATGTACCCAGGGAGCTTTGGCTGTTGGGGGAGTAGGATCAGAGTTACATGCTTGGACTCTGTGAGTAAGCCCAGCTGTTTCTCATTGTAGGAGATATGAGTGGTTAGGGGCCATTGGAGAAGTGCATGTCTGCTATGGCCCTGGCTGGTGCGGCTCAGTGGGTTGCGTGCCCTGCTATGCTATGGCCCTGGCTGGTGCGGCTCAGTGGGTTGCGTGTCCTGCTATACTATGGCCCTGGCTGGTGCGGCTCAGTGGATGCGTGCCGGCCTGCGGACCAAAGGCTCTCCGGTGCAATTCCCAGTCAGGGCCAGGCTCCCAGTGGGGGGCGCTCGAGAGACAACCGCACATTGATGTTTCTCTCCCTTTCTTTTCTGCCTCCCTTCCCCTCTCTAAAAATAAATAAAATGTTAAAAAAAAAAAGTACATGTCTGCTATTAAAGATGTGAGCAGGCTTTTCTTCCAGGTATATGAATGAACATGTTATGAAGGTGCTCTCTAACTTAGTCTTTATTGAAATCACTTTCTAAAACACAGGAGGCAAGAGTGGGTGGATAGTTTTCAGGGGAGAAATCCAAGTAGCTTTGTGCTGTGGAGTCGTGTGAGTGTGCATGAAACTTGGCCCAGTAGGGCCCGGTGATCTTCTTCCTCCAGCATCTTATTCAGGACTCAGGGTTGTCAGGGAAGGAAGAGGTCATGAAGAATGGAATAGGAAGAGATTTTGAAGAATGGGTAGGAGTTGGATCTGTGGGGCAAGAAAACGAGGGCGGCATCAGGAGGAGCAGCTTGAGCGTGAACAGCGGACATGAACATGATTTGTTGATGGGAGAGTTAGGAGACATCTGTTGGGAGGGAAGCGAATGCTCCAGGAGTGAATTGTGGAGCAGAAGCTGCAAGAATGAAGTCCTGGTGTTTGCTTCACCTGGCTGGGTGGTTTAGTCACCGACTTTGGCTTTTCTCATCTGGGACATGTTGGACTGCAGGATTGTTAGGGTACCTTCTGACTGTTAAGAGTTTATGATATTAAGTGAGAAACAGTGGAAAATATGGCAGAGGAGTTTGTCTCGGTTTACCTGATTGGCTAGTTTATAGGACACATCAACAAGCCCAAGTATGAAGGACTGAAAGACCACCCTTGAATGGAGACAGTAGAGATAGGAGGGGTAAGTTTCAGGGTCATTTCATTCATTTAACAAACAGAAGTTTTTTGAGCACCTGTGATGTGCTGGGGATATTGTTGTGACCATCACAGGGTCTCTGTCCTCGGGGGACTTAAAGGACTTCGTGATTTAATGTAGAGGGTGAAAGAGGAGAGATCACTTTGGAATATTTATTAAGGGCATGAACTCTGGAGACATTCTCCCTGGATTTGAAACCTGGCTCAGCTGCTTATTTATTTGTTTATTTATTTATTTATAGAGAGAAGGGAAGGGAGGGAGCAAGGGAGAGAAACAGCAATATGGAAGAGAAACATCGATTGATTACCTCTCGTATGCGCCCCCCCCCCACCAGGGACTGGACCTGCAGCCCAGGCCTGTGCCCTGACTGGGAATCAACCAGTGACCTTTGGCTTTGTGGACGGGTTGCTCAGCCAACTAAGCCACACCAACCAGGGCCAGTTGCTTATTATCTGCGTGACCTTGGGCAAGTTGTTTAACTCTTTTGTGCCTTGGATTCTCCATTTGTAAAATGGGCCTCATAGGAGTACGTAGGAATTGAGCCTAGATTTAATGAGTTAATATATGTGTGAGGCACTTAGAATAGTGCCTGGCACATAGATAAGAGCTAAGTATGTGTTAGCTGCTACCATTACTGCTGCTATCATTAAAAGTAGGGATGAGTCAAAGACCATAAGGTTTGACATTGGCTGAGATGATCATTGTTCTGTTGACAAGTTTGGAAGTTTGAAGATGATTGAAAGGATGGGAATAGGGTAAGTTTGTGGCCAAAGACCAGTATGAAAACAATGGAATTAGTAATTAGCAAATGATACAGAAAACAAAGGTGAAATGAGTATGGTTGTTAGACAGATGGGTGTTCATGAACTTTGTTAGATCAATTTCTCAACCTTGGCAGTATTGACATTTTGGACAATTCTTTATTGTGTGTGTGGGCGGGGAGGGGGGCTGTCCTTTGTAAGATGTTGAACAGCATCCACGGCCTCTACTCAGTAGATGCCAGCAGTACACCTTTCTGGCAACTACCCCCTGCCCCCCCTCTGCAGCCAAGTTGGGACAAACAGAAACATTTCCAGGCATGGCTAAATGTCTCCTGGCGGGGGCACAATTGCCCCTAGTTGGGAACCACTGCTTGGAAACATGGTAGATTTTGAATTGAATGAATTAGATTCCAAAGCCCCTCAGGGACCTGTCATTTGACATTTACACAAAAGGATCTGGATTCTAGAAGTAATGTACAAATCTCTGTCTTGAGTTTCAGTATTGAGATATTTGCACATCATTTTATATATGGAAAGTAGGTCTGACAAGCCGCTGAGTTTACATGTAGGTTTAAAGAAGATCCAATATGGTATGTAGTTAATCAGTAAAAATATTCCTGTGCAAGGTGGTTTATCTGAGTCCATGATTTTTCTTCTGGAGAAAGAAATGTTATTATTGAAGATGAGAATGTCATTTTTATTGTTAATATATGGTGAGTTGTTAAAATAATTTGCTGTGCTAAAAGTGATTTTTGTTTATGTAATTTAAAAGGAATAAAAATAATAGGGCTTTTGGTATGAAAGTACTGTGTGACTTTTCTGAGCTTTGCTGTTGAGCCTTTTTGGTGAGCTGATGTTTTGTGACTTACTAGTAAGTAATCTAGTGTTAAATACCTTTTTTTTCATATCTGACAACCTCACAACAGTTGAGTGATTTCACTTCAACTTTACTTCTCTCACTCATTTGCTAAACATGCTATTGTAAGTTAGCCTTAAATTGTGACATTTTGAATACTAGAAATTTTCCTTTAAATCAAACTCATCCTTTTGAGTGGTCTGGTTTATGTGTTTTGGACCTGTAGTTCATGTTCTAATCTTCGAAGAATGAAAGATGTGGCACCCCAGGGTGAACTGATAACTGTAGAAAAGAACAGGAAGGCTGTTGAAAGGGAATTTTATCTTAGTTACGGTGGTCACTGATTCTTGTGCGAACTCAGCATTGGAAAAGGAGTCAGCTGTTGGGTTTTTATTAACCTCCAGATCTGTTTAAGGTACAGCTAGATAGTTGAGTCTGTATTTTTAGCCAAGTGTCAGTCTGAGTTGTGATACAGATGTTGTTGTCACAACCCAGTTGCCGGTAAGGTCCCAGGTAAATTGTGAAGTCTCAGTTGTCTCCTTAAGGGTCTTCAGCATGCTTTAAAAGGACAGAGGAAAAACGAGCATCTTTTCCCTTCCAGCCCCCATTCTATGTTGTTTTTTCTGTTTTCTTTATCAAAATTGGGAATGATGATGAAAATGTATATTTGTGTAGTTTTTTTTTTTTAGAGTTAATGAAGATCTTTTATGGCCTTTGCCTCATTGGATCTTTACTGCTACTCAGAAACAGGTGGGGGCGGGGATTAATTCTCTCCTTTAGTAGATAAAGAAGAGTTAAGGGAATTGTGTGACTTCTCAGGATCACCTTGCTGTTAAGCCGTGGTACTGAAACGCAAGACCTTTTCTCTGAATCTCGCCATAGCAGGGATTTAGGGAGCACGGGCTTTCAAATCAGACAGAATTGTATTCACCTTCTGCCTTGTAGCTGATGCTAGTAAATGGTTTGCAACTCCAACCTCAGCAGATTGTTGGGTTAAATAATAAAGTTATGTAAGGCTCTTCCTGAAAATGCCAGGCACTCAGGGCTCGATAAACAGCAGTTTTGTTGCCATTGCTCTTTACCTCAAGACTGGAGTGAAGACTATGAGTCATGTGTGAAGATGTTTTGTAAATTATCTAAGACACTGCTATTGTCAACGGTCTTGAAGATTATGAGTCATGTGTGAAGATGTTTTGTAAACTAAGACACTGCTATTGTCAACACCATGGCATGGCACGCTCAAGTGTAGAGTCGTCTCCGTATTTACATTTTAAGTCTCTGTTTTCTCTAAATCTGTTTCTCTCAAGTGACTCTTGGTTATTAAAGGACTTCCAGAAAGCAACAAAATGGTAGGGAAATTTGGGGGATCTGAAGTCACAGAAGAATCTGAAATCACATTAGGCCTACATGTCTGCATTCCTCTGAAGGCCCGTATTATCTCCTTATCTGTCTTAGGGGCTGGTGGTTCTTTTTCACTCCCTCTTCTAGAATGTTTTTTTCTTCCTTCAGAGAAGTTGAACCAGAAACACAGGCCAATACAAATGTAGGTACAGATTTCATTCTAATCTGGCACGTTTATTTGCTAGTTAGTATTTAATGACTTAATTTTGTAACTTCCTTCATCTGACATCCTAGATGTTTTTATGTCTCCTTGTATAATGTTTACCTCTGCTTATAAAGTTTCTTGTTAAACAGCATGTTTTATTTATTTATTTATTAAAGATTTATTTTTAGTAAGGGGAAGGGAGGGAGAAAGAAAGGAAGAGAAACATCAATGTGTGGTTGCCTGTCACGTGCCCCCCACTGGGGAACCTGGCCCGCAACCCAGGCATGTGCCCTGACTGGGAATTGAACTGGTGACCCTTTGGTTCGCAGGCTAGCGCTCAGTCCCCTGAGCCACACCAGCCAGGGCTAAAAGCATGTTATAGTAGGACTTTAAGATTTTGATTTTTTGTAAGTCAAATGACCTTTTTCATATAATATGCATATGAGATTTCAAAATACTTTGAATGTTAATTTCACTCAGTCTTAACAGATTTCTTCTGGAATAGGTAAATTTGGAGTTTCACCAAATCATGTAAAACAGCTGTTCTCAAACTTTAGCGTGGAGAGCTTGTTAAAACAGATTGCTGGGCCTCACCCCCAGAGTTTCTGATTCAGGTTTCAGGTGGGACTGAAACGTTTGCATTTCTGACAAATTTCCAGGTGTTGCTGATGCAGCTGGTTGGGCTCACACTTTGAGAATCACTGGTAATGTGAAATTAAGAGTAATAGATCAAAGGTGATTCAAAGACTGTCAGCTGTGTCAGAAAATGTGTTGACTCTTCTGCATAAACTGGTTCAAGTCCATGTGTTCAGATCTAGTGTACACAGAAGTGTCACTGTTTTCTCTCATCTCTTATTGACAGGAAGGGATGATGTGTTTTTGCTTTGGCGTCAACTTAAAGATTCATATGTTGAAGGTCTGTTGAAAGACGCACTTCTAAGAGAATCTCGAATATCAGGGAGAAAGGGCAGAAGGGCACACATTGGGTTCTGCTGACAGACTTAGAGTGGTCCTCAGTTCTTGGAAGAAGTGGTGAAGAAAAAATTGCCACTTATTGGGTGCTGTGTCAGACATGTTAATATCTGGGTGTGTTTTTTTTTAAAACCCCATCAGACCCTACTTATCAAAATTGAAAAAGATTAGAGACCAAAGAATTTGGGATACCTATTTGTGATTCTGTAATTTTGGTATATGATGGTGCCTAGTTAGTTACCTTATGGGGTATGTATATATGTATATAAGTGTGTATATTCAAAGATATTTAGGATTTTTTAAAAAAAGATTTTATTTTATTTTTAGAGAGGGGTAGGGAGGGAGAAAGAGAGGGAGAGAAGCATCAATGTGTGGTTGCCCCTCATGTGCCCCTTATTGGAGACCTAGCCCACAACCCAGGCATGTGCCCTGCCTGGGAATCAAACTGTTGACCCTTTGGTTAGCAGGTTGTCACCCAATCCACTAGCCACACCAGCCAGGGCAGTATTTAGTGTTCCCCCCCCCACCTATCTTGAGACCAGTGCTGACGTTTTCAGAATGCTAGGACAGGTTGGGCCTGTGTGCTCTGGCTGTAGATTCAGACAGCGATACTGTGCTCAGCAAAGGGGCGCTAGGCACTAACAGTGCTCTTTGGACTCTCATGGTGACATTGAACTGCTGTCTCAGCGTCTAGGCTTACTGTGCTACTATTTCTTATCGAAGGCTTTTACTATATTATACTTCCTCCCCCTTTGTTGTAGATCACAGCTCTTACTCTCTTTGCTTTTTAGAAATTGCTAAGATTTACCAGATCAGCGATAGTATATTGGGCTACTATAAGAAGATGAGTGTACTAAGCCATGTTTCTCTATGAATGTGGAAGAAGGTGTAAAGTATTGGCTGTACGGACCCTCTGATATTTGTTGTTGATTTATTACATCGCGTTGGTAGAGGGTCGTTAGAGAGCTCCTGATAATGTTGTGTGCTGGTTGCATAAGTGTCTGTGTAAATGACTCGGATTCTGAGGTACTGGGTTGTAAGCCTGGACTTCTACCTGGCATCCTTCACACACGGTGCAGGCCACACAGCAGGTGTGGTTGTGGACCACTTGGGAGTAATTATGGAACAACTCTTTTCTTGTTTTTGTATCCTTTTATATAGGGGATTTCTGCAAGAGTCACTGTGGATTAAACACATTTTGAATGACAGTGTGTCTGGTTATTAATAGTTTTACCTGATAAAACTGTGTAGGTGATTCTTTTTCCTTCATATCTAGATGTACATCCAGATGTGTAGAATATCCAGATACAGGAGCTTATCTGCTCAGGTGTTTGTTTTTAGACTAAACATAATTACTTTGTTTATTTATTTTTGGGGGTGTTATGTTTGAGACTAAGCAATTATTTTAGGGGGACACTGTTTTGTAGAATGTTAATGTTAAAAATAAAGTACTCCAGTGATCTTGTGTTGATATCTATGGAGACACTTAATGTGGTATATTTAGTTTATTATTGCAGTGTGCAACTTATAAGGACTTTTTCTTTCCTTTTTAGGTAATATGGCAGAATTTAAAATTTTTTTTAGCTTAACTCTCCAGAGTATTTTCTATGTTCTTTATTCAGTTATTCTGTAGAAATTAATGATGTTAATGTTTCTGAGAGAATTTTTAGGCATAATTTAGATAGGACTGCTATCCAGCCCTGGCTGGTGTGGCTCAGTGGGTTGAGCACCGGCTTGTGAACCAAAGGGTCACCAGTTGGAGTCCCAGTCTAGGGCACATGCCTGGTTCCCAGTAGGGGACATGTGGGAGGCAACCACACATTGATATTTCTCTCCCTGTCTTTCTCCCTCCCTTCCTCTCTCTAAAAAATTAATAAAATCTTAAAAAAATATATTGATAGAACTGCTATCCAGAAGAATGATATGCTGCTTAAATACATGTTGATGAACATGAGTCTTGTTTTGTGTATCTGTGTGTGTGGAAGCATGATATTTTATACAATAACTCTTGGTTACCAATCTCTGCCTTTTTGGTTTGCATAATTTTAGTATGTCAGTTGTGGTCATTATACTAATTATAATTAGAAAAATCTCTCAGTATTGTTTTCAGTTAAACTTCCACTCAAATAATGCATAGATTTAAATACAATACTATGCTAAATTTGATTTTGGTTGCTTAAAAAAATAAGAACTATCTTGAGTGTTTCCTCCCCCCCCGCCACCCCCCTCCTTGCTCAGTGCGGTGAATGTGCTGAGTCTGTAGTAGTGGTACTGCCGGTTCTTCCTCCACGCTGAACTCGGCCAGGACTGGCTTGTGATCCAGCAGAACACAAAGCTCAGCAGGCCCAGGCGGTTCATAGTCCCTGGTTCGCTTTCCAAGGAGAGGGAGGGTTTAGACACTTTTCACTTGATGTGGTCAAGGTCAGAGGAGATGTTCTGTGTGGCTTCACATGATACACAGCGTGAACACATAGAATTTTGTTAACATGTTCCTCTCTCTGCGCTAATTCCAGCAAATTAAAATATCAATACTGAGGTAGGACTAAAGATTGTCACTTAGCATTTTGTGGTTCCAGATAATTACTAAGAGGACATTTTCCTAAAACTACCAGTCCCAACAGGCACAGTTTATATTACCATCTGTTTCCTATAGGAAAGAAAGATTGATACATGAACATTTTTGTTATAGTAGCTTTTATTATTTTTGAGATCTGCATTTCTTACTGTATAAGAATATATGAAGTATCTCAATGTAAAAAAAAATCAATACAGAAGTATATAGACTAGACATGAAAGTCCCCTTTGGCATTCCTACCCTAGACCCCTTTTCCCTTATTAGAGGAAACTGTTCATGGCTTGTGTATTTTCCCAGAACTTTCCATGTATTTACATATGTAGGAGCATGTACATATTAATACTTCTCTTGTCATTTTGTAAGTCGCATTGTACTGCATGCATTTTTTCCTCTCAAATTTATTTTTTGTACTTAAATGTCTGGAAGGCCTTTCTGTGGCAGTGTGGGTAGATTTCTCGTCCTGTTGGCAGCTTTATAGTGTTTCATGCCCTAGGTATGCGTCGTAATCATTTTGTCTAGATAGTAATCATTGTCTTATTGACGAGTATTTGTTTATAAGATTATTTAAAAATCTCATTTCTTAACTTTTTATACTACCACCTTCATCCTATCTGAAATTATTTTATATGTGTACATACATAATTTATTTGATCTTGGAAGCAACTTAATGCTTTTTCATTGCACTAATTAATAGTTTATCAACTCTCACAGCTTTGAAGAGCCGTATTTCTCATGTATCAAATTCTCAAATGTTTACAGATCTTTTAAATTAATTTATTGTTGTTCAATTACAATTGTCTTGTTTACAGATCTTTTAAAAACTCCCTGGTTCCATTTATCTTTATTTCTTCCTGTACTTTGTTAACATACTTTTCTAATTATAATATAATAATTATCAACTTAAAATGCATATGCTTATCTGGGTAGCTCCCCATTATTGTGTTCTTTATCAAAATTTATTTGGATGTTATTACATATGTCTTCTAAAGATCCTTAGGATCAGATTTTTAAGATTTAGAAATCTTGATGGGATTTTGATAGTTATTATACTGAACTATAGGTTAATTTGGGGATGAATTGACATTGCTGAATTATTTTGTCCTTACATCCAAAAACATGATGTCTCTTTGTCAGTCTCAGTAAACTTTTATGTCCTTAAGTTAAAGATTTTTCATTTTCTTCATATTGTTTCTGGATCCTTCCTTCCTCCCCCCCCCCCCTTTTTTTTTTTGGATGTTTCTTGTTAGGCTTGTTTGTGGGCACTTTATAATTTTTGTTGTAAGTGTAATCTTTACTACATTTCCCAGTTGCTTATTGCTAGTGGTTAGGAAGAATAGGGATTTTTTTTTCCTTTGTCAGATTTGGGTCTTGTTGCGTTACTGTACTCAGATCACATCTAATTCTTCCTTTTATTCTCTTTCTAGTAGGCAGTCGTATTTTCTGCAGTAGTAACTTTCTACCAACATTCTTATTTTCTTAAAACTTGATATTTCTGGAGAGCTTTTTTAAAAAAAAATGTATTTTGAAAAAGTGTTTACTCTGTCATTACTCTCCATCCTGATCACATTTCTATGATAGATATTATGAGGCATTTGGTTGGAGGAGGCATGGTGGAGATATAGGTGCATTGCAGGGTGAGAGATCATCTATCCTTATTTCTCAATGAGTTCTGGCTGTTGTTATTAGCAGTAACAACACATGTTTTGTCCACTTAATTTCTAAAAAATATCTAAAGTATATATGGTACATAAAACTAAAGTATATGTAGGAGAAATGCATACACACACACATATCTATCTATCTATCTAT
>VMDR010024370.1:0-15063 GCA_007922815.1 Macrotus californicus | reverse complement strand
CAAACAACATCTTTTGTCTGTATTCCATCACCAAACAATTTAATTGCTTATAGCAACTCATTTAATTTCTAGTGCTCTCTAATAACATTACCTCAGAGATGTTCACTTTCCCTCAAGGGTTGTGATCCCATCAAACTAAGTCTAAACTACATGTGTTTTGCAGAAGTCTTGTAAGTTACAAAACACAGACACAGAATAATCTAAAATAATTCTGTTTTAAATCTAAAAGTTTTGCCTTTTCTATATCTAATTTCAGTTTCTTCAGTGATGAGCAGCCTCAAAGATCTAGAATTTCTCTTTTGGGAGCCAAGTCAGTGATGGCTTTACGTGTTTAGAAAAATATCCTCTAGTCACATTTAATATGCAGAGAAACCAACAAAATATATTATAACCCAGATGCTTCACAATTGATGTTTCTCTCCCACATCAATGTTTCTCTCCCTCTTCTTCTCTCTCCCTTCCCCATCTCTAAAATGGAAAGCACAAAAATAAAAAATAAAAGATAGTTCTAATGGTATCCCAAGATGCAAGTTCAAAATGATGCTAGAGTAACTGCATGGCTTGTTCAATCATTCAGCAAACAGTTATTGAACACCTACTGTATTCTCAATATTATTCAAAGCAATTGAGCAACTAACTTGGTAAATCAGAGGCTCTAACTCACTTCTTTTAAGATTCAACTGCAAAAATTCAATTAAAATGGCCTCTTCTTTCCAAGTACACTTTCCTATGTCAAAAGAGACACTTCCTCTGTTCATTTTATGAGTCTAATCATCTCTACTTGGCTGTGAGTCCTGGAATCGGGCTCATTTCTCTGCCCACAGTACTACTTGATATTCTGTGAGCAGAATTTCACAACCCACCCAAAGTCTCCAAGTTGCTCAAGCAAAATACTTTTCTCTACTAAGAATTTAAAATGATGCTGAATTAAGCAGAAGACACTAGGTAGTGGTATAAAACACATGAGTATTAAGGGGAAATAGTCACAAAGGCTCTTTGTCTTAAGTTTACCTGTAGCCCTTGCGATTAACTAAAGGTGTACAAAATTGCATGCAAATACATCTGCAGCTGAAATTAGCTCATGGCTGGTGGAACTGGTCAGGTGAACCCTCCCAAGGGAGGCCTTCATTAATTATAACAATTATTAGGTAATTACAGGTATAATGATATGAATTTCCATGTGATTTTATTGCTCAAAAATCTCTAATACAGAAAATAAGATATATATATATATATAAGCCTCATAAAATTTTCATTAAGTGAGACTGCTTCTGGATTTCAAGAGCTTAAGAACTGAATTTCACATGAACATTTCTTAGCCTGGGTGCCTGCCTTGGCACTAAATGGCTGTTTCCTTGAAACACACCCACAGCATACTGTTCAAACAAAGTGATGTGGCAAGGGCATCTGTATTCGGATGTTTTCTCGGGTTCAGTATTAAGTCTGAATGCCTTCATTAACTATAGAAAACATTTTATTTTGATAATACTGTTTGACCTTCAGGGCACAAGCCCTGTAAATATCGTGCAGTCAAGAGCTGTTTTCAGAGGAAAGAGGGGTAAACACCTCACGAAGTCAGGCCCTCCTGCTCAGGGAGAGAATGTCTGTATGCCTCTAGTAAAATAAGCTTGCTCACTGTGATTTTTTTTTTTTTATTTTCTGGATGTATGAACAATGAGTTTGCAATCGGTAAACCTATCATTTAAAAAGAAGAAATTCAGGCTACAAAAATGCTTTGTACTGAGAGAAGATCTATCCAAAATATGGCATGTTTAGATATTTAAGAGCTGATGAATCTGGCTGATTATTTCAAAATCCAAAGATCCTGGGTGCCTGCATACTTCAGTATCCTGATTCCAATAACTAAGCTCTTGCCATCAAGCCCTGGCTCATCGCCATCCTAGCAATAGGTCCTACTCTTATTCTCTCATATGCATTAGTCTCTTTTGTGCTTTACAGAACCCTGCTTGTTCTTTCCAGGGGTCCTGGAGTCCTGCTTCTGCATCCCAGCCCCTAAGACCAAGCCAGTAAATACTGATCCCTTATGTGGCCTCTTCAGATCCCCAATTTTGCCTCCGGCAATGCAGCCCATCTTCCTGTCTTGGTAAATGAGAGGAAAGGACCTAGTGCTAAAATAGCATAATCACCCGAACAAGACCAACGACCAAGTGGACTTAACACTCTATCTTGTCACCATAAGGGTCATCTGGCAAATCCAGGAAGTGTCAATCAGACTGCAGTTTAGTCCCATTTTGGTTGTGCTCCAAGGACACCATTTGCAGGGACCATACTGTGAATGGTGCACCTTTCTGGTGAGAAGCACGGTGAGGCCCAGCAGGTCAGTTTAGCCATGTCCAACAATATCGCCGTGCACATTTCACAAATGGTTTAAGAGGTTGTATTGCAGCATCTTCATGGTCAAAGTCAAGAATGAAAATCTGTGAAATGTTCAACTGTTAAAAAATTGTGTAATGAAACATAGTTGTAAAACATTACATTATATATACAGATACATACATTGTACGTGTGTGTGTGTACATATCCCCTTTCATAATGAACATTTAAATATCAGAGTTCTGAAACTTCCAAAAAGTAGGTTTAAATTTGTGAGAATTCATGATTTTCAAACTTATTTCAACATGAAATCATTTGGGAAGAGCATATCTGAAGCTAACCTGTACAACATCCTTGGAACCTGCTTGGGGGAACACTATTCCAACATTCTATATGTGTACATGGCTTGCTCATTTTGGGTCCCTAGAACTTCTTTACCTAGTAGTCAACAACAGACTCCTGGAAAGGGTGGTGGATGGACACGTGCATTAGCGGACTGCAACAGCATTAGCGGATGCTGATGTTTCTCTACAGATCTGCACAGCGTGTAAACCCTAATTCCCCCAGGTGTACTACAGGTCACATTGCACAACTAACAGTAAGTGTTTTTCAATTAACTGTCGATATTTAGAGGGGGTGGTTAAAAAAAAAGATTTTAAGGCTCCTTTCTACTTCATTCTTACCACACACTACTTAAATGACATGCTCTTTCCTGTTCAACGTTAACTGAATCACCATGCACTTGTCACTCGAATTTCAAATGCACGGCAGGCACTCCTCTGAGCACTGCCGTGTGTGATAATGAGATGACCACACTGAAACCTGGGCGTCTCTATCCTCACCCCTTCTCTCAACCACGGCAAGGAAAATAAAAGTGATATCTAAAGGGCAGTTTAATTCTTCCTCTGATGATTTAAAAAATATATCCCTCTCTGAGAGCTTAAACCTTAATTTGAATTTCTGAAGTTTCCTATGGCATCTAAGAACAGGTACCCTGTGAGGTCTTTTTGTTGTTGTTGTTAGGATTCTCAATTCCTTAAAATAGCCACATTTCTTGAACATTCTGTATTACACTTGCTTGTCCAATGCTTGTTTATTCTTCTTGAAGGTTCAATTCTTAATTTTACTTTCTCTACAAGCCTCCTGCCTGCCTGAAGCACAAGAAAATTATTCGGCCTTTATCTTTTGGAAAACCGTTATTCCCTCAGCACGTGTAGGCCTTACGTTATTAAATAAATTTTAGATGAAAGAGCTAATTCCTCAATTGCACTGAAAATCCCCACTTGCATGTATGTCATTGTATTCTTATTGCTTGTCACAGTGAATCATTCATTCCTTCATCTAGTCAACAGACCTCTCTGGAGTACCTCATTAAATAATAATAACCATGTCTGGATTGTTCACAGTCCAGTGGAGGAAGCGGGGCGGGGGGGAAGAGGCTGGTGACAGTCATGTAAAACAAACAATTTCATTAATTTGAAAGTGTTGTAGGAAGAAAACGGACTAACCCTGCTTGTGAATGTGGGAGAATCTTAGATTTAACTTTACCTCTGTCACTGGAGGTAAGTAGGAATTTACTAAAACCTGAAGGGAAAAAAACGTTCAGGTCAAAATAATTGCTTGCATGAGATTTTTAATGACTAAAGATAATTATATGCTTAAGGAATGCCAAGAATTTTTGGTGTGGCTGGAATTTACAGGGTGGAGGAAGAACTGAGTGGCAGAAAGGAGAGCCTGTGATGCACCAGACCATCCAGCACTTGGTGTGCCATCCCCGTGAGCGTGGCCTTTATGCAGCAGACTAGGTCACACACTTCAGCACGCACTGCAGAAACGCCTGCATATTCTGACGAGGGAGGTCTACAGTGCAGTCCAGGAATGTGTATTTGTAACATCTCTGGTTCCTCTGGTGTTGCATGACCTCAAATGAAATTCTGAGAAATGCCATGTGTATGCAGTGAAAAACCCACGGCGGTGGTTATTAAATCGGCAGCGTGGGGCTGGGTTGAACTGGGGAGTCGAATCCTCCACGGCCAGAGGTTTAGCACTAAATCAGGCAAGGGGTGTCAGTGATTATAAACAGCTTCATTTAGTTAGGTACTTAGTTTCCACGGCTGTTGCATAAAACAAGATTGTGACTGAATGGTCTGAAAGTACACTTAGACGCAAAGCACTCTAACTAATGACACTGAAAACTGTTTTGTTTGATTTGCAATATTCCGGCAGATATCGCTCTTCTTGTTATATCACATATTACCCCAAGTAAGCCTCATAAAAATACTGTGGGATAGTCATTACTACTTCTAACAGAGAAGGAAACAAGGGCTCAGAGAGTCGAAACGACATGCTCAGTGTTACACTACGCATACATGATGCCGTGTGGATTAAGGTCTGATTCTTTATTCTATTCTGTACTGTCTGTGTGAGTAACTGCAAAGTAACTTCCACAGGAGGCAATGAAATACAACAGACATCGACTTTGTGAACAACAAAGTTGAACATGATATTACTGAAGGTTAAAAATAGGGGTGTCTGATTGGCTTGTGTCAGGATTGTTCTTAGTGCAAATGGCAAATACAACCCCAAGTGGTTAAAGCAAAATGAAAATTTATTGATTCTTATGGCTGAAAAGTCCATAGTAGACTCTAGGTATCCCCTGACTCTGGGAACCAAAAAAAAAATGACCCTAGAAACCAATTTCTCCCTCTCTATCTCTTTGCTATCTCCAAGCTCAGTTCCACTGGTCCCGGCAAAATCAATTCCTCCACAGCTCCAGCCTCGTATTCTCCAAAGTTCAAGTCTAATGAAACAGAGCACATCCCTCCCGCCCCCCAGCAATGTCTGTTAAGATCATTTGCACTTCACATGTCTATTCTTGAGTCAACCTCTGTAACCAGAGCTACTCAATTCTGTGATTCTCCATGTGAAAGTCAAATGTTTATCTTGATATCCAGCATAGGGTCAGCATCACCCAAACATCACAGACTAGTGAGGAAAAAGTTCTTCAAAATAAAATTGGATTAATATTACCAAAAAGGGAGTTTAACTTGGAGACATCAACATTAGCAAGTAAATACTGGGTTTAGCTAAAGAAAACAGTAGGATAACTGAACATAGCTTTACATTATTATGACAGACTAAGTACGGTGCCAGGTGGGTTCTGGAAATATAGGGCGAACACTTTGTAAAGCATGTGATTGCTTAACTAATATGCTGTATACCTGAACTCATACAAAGTAGCATTGAATGAAAAAATGATGTTATTTAAAAAATAACGCATTATGAGAAAATAAATTCAGCTCATGGATTAATTACATGAAAATTTATTTTAACAAGGAGTATGTTTTTGATGGTTTCCACACACATGTGCATGCACACACCATGTGCACACTGGTTCTACAAGATTGTTAATATGGATCGAACCCATTCAAATAAGATTATTCTGTAAACTGGCTGAATTCTGTTATTTTGTTTTCAAACTAACCCACTGTTCAAATGCAAGCCCTTAGAAACAAACTTTAAACATTTGTGCACTCATATAGCTACAATAATTCTTCAGCCAAAGTCCATTTTAATTATTTAATCAATACTTCCTTCCAGCAGTTCCTACCTTTCTATTCCCTTTCCAAAATCACTCATTTCTCTAAACAAAGTGGAAGGGTATCCTGATCTATGTCTTTAATGGTTTCTTTCAGATGGGAGGAGCAGTAAAAAAACTCCCAGGAATTTGCCCCTTTGGTGGTATTTTATGTTCTTTTGAGTGCATGTGCTCATTTTCAGCCTTCTGCTGGCTCAAACCAGAGTTCAAGCCTCTAAGATACCTGTCCTCCATGCTCCGATCACCCCTTATTTAAAACCTTTATCACACTGTGTCATGATTATTAAGTATTAATACCATAATCATGAATTTAGTTAGTTACACACAAAGAAATTAATTAAACTAAAAAAAAATCAGTTTCTTCCTCCATAAAAGAAAACTCGTTGATGTCATGGTTCTAGCAGCATCTTGCAAATAGTAATTATTGGTTGAGTAAATGAACATATTATAGGCAGTCATGTGTGTGGTAACTGAACATCTCATCTTTTCAAAATGGTGACTTTGCTTCACCCTCCTGGATGGCATGGTTAGGAAGCGCACATACCCAGCAGCTGGGTGTTCTACTCCCAGGCAGAGGCTGGAAGGGGCCTAGCCCTGCCCTGCTCCTCCTCCTGGCACCAAGTGTTCTGATGCTGCAGGGAGGAAGGAGAAGGGAGGCAGAGAAAAAGCCTCAAGGATGCCAGGGTGGGAGGGGCTGGCTCTGGGCAAATGCTGGAGCTGGAGTGTCGGAGCTGGGAAAGGAGGACCCCGGGACAAGAGAGGAAGGGGCTGGCTGGTGCACCAACTGGAACAGATGTTGGGCAAACTTGGCTTTTCTGTGGCTCCTAAATGGAGATGTATGACAGTATTAACACATTGCGTACCGCTCATGAGTTTTCGTGTGTTTCGCGTGCCATCTGTTAAGAACTGCTCACGAGTTTTCTCGTTTTTCATGCGCCATCTGTTATGGACCTTAGATGTCAACACACTGTCTTGTCCACATCGAATGAAGTGATCTCACTGGTGGAAACCGTGCAGATCAATCTACGAAAAACTATATAACTGCACGAACCCATAAAGCATTGCAGTTACATTGTATTTTGGTCATTCAAATAGTCTTCATCTTCAAGTTCCTGGCACTTTTAGAAATGCCCCCTCTCAGAAAAAGGAAGGAAACCAACGAAACTGATACACTTACGGAAGTATTTAACGATAATTTCTCAGATATTCCTAGTGAGATCAAAGATGCGGATGACTGTTTTGACGATTCCGGAGACGATCTGTAGTTATGATGATTTAAATAACGGGCAGTTTGCCCAAAAACGTGCGATCCCTGGCGTATGTCTTAGAGATTTCTATGTGGTACGTAATGTGTTAAGAGCTAGAAACAGAGGGAGTGATCTGACTGCACAGACACTTAGTGATCCAGACCCCTCTCACTCATTAAATCCTTGTAAATGTGTGAACTCACCAGCAGCTCTTTGCTCGCCAGCTTTGTTTCCCCCTTTTTTTAGTTGCTACACTTTCTGACTCTAATGTTTTCATTTGTAAGCATGGTGCATGATGAAATTTTGGTATTGATGATATTTAAACAAATAAAATCTACTATTATGTTTGCAAAGTGTGGCCCACATCGATCAACACAACAAATTACAAATGCAAAACACTACTGAAGCTGCATAATGACAACATATTTTAAGATTTATCCACGTGGCAGGTAGGAGTTTCAAGAGAAGAGAGAAGAATTACACATGCCTAGGAAGTGGATAAATAAGTATAAGTAATTGCTTCTCCAAAAAGGGCTTGCCTAATGAAAAGTGTGCCCCAAAGATAAGCTAGTAAGCTGCCCATCAAAGTGAGGAAGCATTCATGCTACCAAGAAGCTGGAAGTTCCCACCTTGTCTATTATCTGGGTAGTGGTTCTCTTTTGTGATGTTAAGAGTTAGAATAAACTGGGATTTCTGGATTAGTGAGAGGAAGAGCTAGAAACTGTGCGAGGTCTGTGTCTTTTATTTTCTTTTTAGCGGCCCGTGTTCAGGCAGCATCCCTTGTAAAGTATACTGCTCATATGACCATAACAGTCATATGTGGTCCAGCAAGTCTCAGTACTCTGAACCTTTGAGCTGAACAACAAGTATTAATTGCATACTGCCCGAGTGCCAGGCATATGGGGAAAGTAAATCAAACTCAAGCCAACTGACACACACGAAAAGACAAGCTAACAACAACCCCACAAAACGTGAAGGAGCAATTCTCATCTTCAGTACCGCTGCCGACATATATAGAAAGAGAGCAGCAAATTGCCAGAGTGCTGTCCATGACTCACGTGAATACAAGTGTTAGAGCAGTGATGGTCCGACGTAATAAAAATGCATATTTGGTCTCTGTCCTTAGTTCTTGAGATAAACAAGGACAGCCACCATCTATTAAAGTTGTCAGTGTTTCTGTTCTGGACTGTGTGGGAGGTGAGAAGCACTCTAGCACTCCAGAATAGTGTGGACCCAAAAGTGGTCGTGAGCAGGAAAGAAAGAAAAATAAACGGAGCTCTAACCAGCATGAGCCCCACGCTCTGCCAGCCCAGCAGGAATTTCCAGTGGCCTCACTGGCCCATGGCAGGGATGGCGAGGAGGCAGTTCCACAGGCGTTGGAAAATATCTCTCAGACTAACTGCAAAGCTGCTTACTGAATATCCTATTAGTGTCTCAAGGCATTCCTTTAAAGAGGTTTCCATGCCAGATCTTTTGACACTTTGACAGGCTACAAAACTCAAAGCAGCAGGACTTCCAGTTGTTGCTGCTGTTCAGATTTCAATGCAGTAAACACATATGTAGTTTTACTTAGTAGACTGTAAATAGAGTTGGATGAAATCCAGAAATTGATTAGTCTACTTTAATGGGAAAAAAATCCATAAAAACAACCTTGACATGAAATTAAATCCCCTCAATGTATTTTTTAACTAAGAGGCATGTGTTGAGAACTTACGTGTTCAGAATATGCTAGAGCAGTCAATTTCAAGCTCACATTTAGAATCATATGTTCTTAGAAAATGATGGTGCCTGAGTCCCATCCTACAGCTTAAGAGTAGAGACCATGAGAACTAAGTCACAACTGAGTGAAAGCATAATGGAAAAACCACGACTAGTTTAGAGCCATTGTGATGAACTCAGTGGACCTAGATGTATAATCCACTGAACACATTAGGTTCTGTGAGCCTGAAAAAGGAATGGAAGGAAGAATGGCTACTGGGCAGGCAGTTGCTGGGTAGGCAGCTAACTGTCTGCCATCTACTCCCGGTATCTCAAATCGTTCTTAAGAATCTTCAGAGTGAGATGGGAAACCTACCAGAGCATAGTTGGAAAATGATAGTATTTATCCTGTCAGTTCTTCTGGTACCCTTCCTGTTCTGTGTGAGCACACAGAAGTAATTGACAATGGCTCAAGAAAACGTGGGATTGGATCCAATAATTGCTAAGCTTCTTCCTATCTCTCAAAGCCCATAATCCAAGACTCATGGGGGGGACTTCAAAGGTGAGAAGACGCAGAGCTTTCTGGCCTCAAAAATATGATAATCTTGTGGGGACATATCACGGACACCCAGAAAACATTTGAAAATGTTATCATCAAATGAAATTGATGTGGCAAAAATTGAACTTCAAATTAATGGTAGAGGCTATTAAATGCAGACAACTGTAATTGAACAACAATAAAGTAATAAAATCTTTAATAAATAAACAAACAAATTAGTAAATAAAATAGTGACTGCCCCCTATAACCAGAGCACTGAACATATGCACAGTCCAATTCTACATCTGTGAATCTGAACTGATATTTATACCATTACACCAGCCTAAGGAAAATACATTACTCCTTGCAGCTCTTTTGGATTGTGGCATTTACAATGTGCAACCCTAATCCTCCAGCACATTCATGCAAAGTACACATCAATTCACTAGCCACCACGAGGAAGATCCACTACCATATGTTAGGAATATGTAAAGATGAATGAGATGTCATCAGACAGATCAACACCTAGTTTGCAATCACCCAGCATAAATGCTAGTAACAGACAGAGTCTTAAATACTGAAACGGTCTATATGGAGTAAGTATATATTGTGTTACAACATATAATTTTAAGCGTTCTTCTCGTTTGAGAGATTTCTAGTCAAAATTGGCTTTGTTCTCATTCAAGTAGCAGGTGTTTTTGCTACGAAGCTTTGTCCTATGAAACTGGTATATAACCGTGTCAATGAAATAATACAAGGAGGTGCAAAGCCCAGAGCAAAAGGAGATGGAGCTAAGGTTTCTAACTGCTAAGGAGTTCCACCATTGCCCCTTCCTTATTCTTTTCTCTTCGTTAATCTAAAAACTGGGGGTGGGGGGCAGTTGATATGGCTTTCTCTCTCTCCCCAGCAATTCATTCAACAAACATCCATCAATCACTTCCTGTGTGGCAAGAAATATGCTAAACACAGAGGAAAAAAGCAAGTATGCAAGGCAGTTTCAACTCTGTGGAATTTCTGAGTTGTTATTATTCTTTTTGAAATGAACAAATTGAGACACATTAATTTACTTAGTCACACTACAGAAGAAATAAGTACAAAGTCAGAAATTAAGCTTAGGTCTTTTACACTGAGATGCTGTTTAGACGGGACAGGACACCCATGGGGGTGTCTTGGTGATTGCACCAGAATAGGTTTATCTGAACTGGTCCAAACCTCAGAGGAAGATAGCCCAGTCTGTATAGCCCTCAAGCTGAATGCAGAAGAAAGGGAAGTTTGCCTCCCTTAAGGAGGCTGTTCCGGTTCATAAAGTGCAGGACTTGTGGGATTGCACTTCATGACCCCCTCGGGAAGAGGCCTGGGCACAGAGCATCTCATGCATGAACGTAACCCAGAGCCCGGAGTGAGGTTACCCAAAGCTCAGGGCCCAGGCCAGTAGAGCCTGGCCTGCTGTGTGGGTGTCCTATGGCTGACAGGACCTCCAATGCTCTGTTGTGTGACCCAATGTCTGTATGCTAAGGAGCACTCCTCCTCAAAAGGGAGCCTGATTGTCAGAGAAGTCTCAAAAGCCAGGCAGATGCCGGCATCCCCTCTACTCTTCCTGATCTATCAGAAGCAGCCTTGCCAGATGGCATGTCCACCTCCTACGAGCATACTCTGATCACAGAAAACAAACAGGCTGGCACACTAACTCTACCTTCGGTGTCAGTACCACTCTGCCAGTAGGACAGGCATTAAAGGGCAAGGGAAGAAGTCCAAAGAAAAGACAAAGAGGCCTGGGCTAAGTGTGACTGTGCCTTCCTCCAGGCTCCTTTTCCTTAGACAAGCTTGTGTTGCATTTTGCATGGCCTATTACAATTATCTGTGGAGTCATTTCTCTCTCCAATAGAGTTCAAGCTTCTTAGTGACAATGATGGTATCAAATACTTTCATGGTCACAGTTTGTATGTGGCACAATGGCTGGCTCAGAGTGTCAGCTCAAGAAATATTTGCTTTGCTGTTTTTATGGATAATGCTGTAATGAACACCTACTCAAATGCCTATTAAATAAGGACTGTGAGATTTACAGAACAGGAGTTCCTGAGATCCCAGCAGCAGCTTCTGCCCCTGTAGGAATTCATATAAATGACACGTCATCACATGGCCAATGCCCAAGTAGCTATTCGCCTCTATAGCAATGCTCTCCTCTGCCGGCTGTATTGACAGGCAGCAGAGAAACAACCCCAAGCTCAGCCCCAGGTCAGAGAAATCACTAGAAATGAAGGGAGGGCTAAAATTTTACTTCTGTCTGACCACAGAGTTCACCCACAATAGTTCATGAGACTTTATTTTCAAACAGCTTGAAAATGGTAAAAAAGTCCAAGTCCTGATAATTTCTAAGAACTAATTATAATCTATCTAGCATAGTATATTATCGAATGTAATTTTGTATAAATTTCATAGCATTATAAAAGCACTATAGTGGTGATTTAGTATGATGCATTGCCATGTTTATCAGTTTCCTAGTGCATATACTATGCCACAAAGATTCTGAATATGAAAGTATCTTATGGCAAAGAACAGCATGTAAATGGACTAGCAAAATGAAATCAGCCGGTACATGACCTGAGCATTCTCACAAGTGCTCCTGCTGTGACGGTGGGTACTAAGCAGACTACAGACACAAAATATATCTAGTATTTCTCTTATCATTTAATACTTTTAAGGGAAAGTTGGAAATCAGTTTTAGTTCTGGATTCAGCTACCCTTACATAACCAAAGTAACTAGTCCACTTGATTGTACCTAATTTATTCCTTTGTTAATTTTTAATACATTTTAAATATTTTATTTATTTATTTTTAGAGAGAGGGGGAGGGAGAGAGAAATAGAGAGAGAAACATCGATGAATGGTTGCCTCTCACACACCCCAACTGGGGACCTGGCCTGCAACCCAGGCATGTGCCCTGATGGGGAATCAAAGTGACAACCCTTTGGTTCACAGGCCAGTGCTCAATCCACTGAGCCATACTAGCCAGGGCATCCTTTGTTAAATAAGGATATGTCACACATTAACGATGATTACTGTATATGTACAGAGTTATTATCCAAGTCTCTGGCAGATTGTTGGCTTTCATAATAATTAGATTCTATTAGTTACAGAAGTTATCACCACCACCAGCATCATCCTTGTGCCTTGTGATGGAACAGCAGTGAAGCTGGATAAGACCTCATGAGATTTAACTAATTCAAACTCTTTCTTTCCTCCCTAGACGACATAGTCTGCTAACTAATGTGTTACCGAAGTCACCCAACCAATTACAGACAATAATGAAAAAAGGAGTGTATCCTAACTCCAAGTCTAGTGCTTTATCACCCAAATATTAAATAATATAAAATGTTCTTAGGTTACTAAGGGCATTGGAACAGGGACTCTTTACCCCTCTGCGTCTCTCTTGCCAAGTTCTTGTGACAATGCGTCCCACACCTCAGGGCGCCCTGTCAGAAAGGAAGTGACAACAGGCTCTGGACACTTCTGGTATTCTTTTCCCGACATTAACTCATTCTCAGACATATATGTTTCCTTTAAAAGTCATAGTGACAAAATAAAGTGTGTTTTTAAAATATTTTAATTATTTATGAACTGTTTCTAAAAAGAGATTTCTAAGTAGATTTGAAAACCATTATAGGAAGGTTTGAATGTACAAAAATAGACCCCTACCTAAGGATAGATGCTTTATTTTTTGTTTCCTTTTAGTGTGTTAATTTTCAGCCCCAAACTTGTCCTTCCATGTTTACCTTCCAACTGCTGCGGTGAGAACCCTGCAAACTATAGTTTTCAAGCTTCCTCGCCAGCAAGTCTCTGGTTATATTCTGTCACTTAGAAGTGCTTATGCCAAAACAGAAATCAGTGAAAAGGTATTCTACTTCTGCAAGCCCTCCCACGGGGCAGCAACAGCAGCCTAGGGTGCAGATTATGCCATGAAGATGCTGAAAATAAAATAATCTTGTTTTAGATAACCAGCAGCCCAAGTTCTACTAACGAGGCATTTTAGAAGTAGCAACTAGCAGTCCCATCAAATGCAGAGACAGCAGCTCCTGCTCACAGCCACCGACTGTGGTTTCAGTGGCACCGAGGGAGCTGTCCCGCAGCAGGACTGCTCCTAAGGGCAATCAGCCCAGAGAGGGTAGCACCTTCCTTACATCCACGTAATGCCTTCTTCCCCTTTGTCTTCCCCAGTTCTTCTAATCCTTTTGTAAACTTTCCTACCAAAAACCCCTCCTCTGACTTAAATGCCACGTTGGTGTTGATTTTCCTACTGCACAATGATCGATAGATACATTTTACAATGATCCTCCAAGCCATATTATTATGTGCACGTTACAGATGATGATGCTTAGAAAAGTTAAGTGACTGGTTCAGGACAATGTGGCTATCAAATAACTAGACTGGGACCTCTAGTTCTGTTGGGCTCAGATAGCCTGATTACTCAATGTTAATAACTATCTATTTAAGCAGGTTATGAAATTTTTTAATGTATTGCATTTTAAATTTGAAACAATGCAAGGCAAATTTATAAAGCTTGGGAAAATACAAGAAACAAACATTGACTTTTAAGTCTCCAAATGAACTGAACAGCACTCTGATCATTCCCCGTGGACTTTAGAGGATGTGACATATAATGCAATATACATCTCACACATTGTCATGTGTGTACAGCAGTTAAGAGAGGGTATATTTTGAGGCATTCATCAATTTTCAGTTGATGTCCAGGGGGAAAATACTATCGACGATGAAAAGAGACAGACAGGCACAGAAAGGGGGAGAAAAAAGAAACATATATGGTGAGGCAGTGATAGAAAGCGAACCAATGACCACTTTGAGATAAAAACTTATATTATACAAAGGTAAATGGAATGATACAGTCACACGCTGTGTCTGACACAGGTGGCCCTTCACCTTGCCTCTGGATAACACTTGTCTCAGGCTCTGCTCATACAGACTCCGCCCTTCCACGCTGCCTCATCTGAAACCTCTGCTCCTTGTCTAGACAACTCGAATGTCAGGTTCCAGAGCAGCCCTCATCATGCTTCCTCAGCTCTGCCTCAGGACATTCATACTACAAGATTTTCATTATGTTTACTGTGTGACTCTACACTTAATAATTTATTGAAAGCTTGAAATCAATGAACATAATATATTTATGTCTAGCATACAACTTCGGGTCATAGTTTTTCTACTATAAATTTTTAGAGGATATTATCTGTGCTTTTTTGTTCCATTGGTCAAGCCTGGATTTTTATGTGAAGCTGACTCCTATACTCTCCATTTCCTCCACCTCCAATTAAAACATCGACCCTACAGCAGTCATCAGTTTTTCAAAAATTCACTTTATTCCCTTTCAGAGAGACGAAGCAGCAAAACTTCTATCTCCCCAAAATTCTTAACTTCAAAAAAATCATGCAGAATTAAAATGTAACTTACTGCTTATTATAATTTAACTGGTTTAATGTACTAACTATAGGGAAAGAATTAGAGAAATAAATAGTATTGTTTAAAAAATATGAAAAATAAACCCAATGGCTTAAAGAAACTTGAATTCTTTTTTTTTAAACCTTAATTCTTTAATGTGGACAAGAATGAGGAAGACACTGGGAAATATCAGGGACTATA
>VMDR010024369.1:0-15068 GCA_007922815.1 Macrotus californicus | reverse complement strand
CTTTCACCAGTCACTTTGATAAATCCTCTCATTCTTTCTAATAATTTGTCAATAAGTTGTTTGAGGTTTATATATAGATGAGTCATTGGATCTAAAAATAAAAGTTTCGTTTTCATATTCTAATCCATATGTGTGGCAGAGACTGCTAACTATTATTAGTAACAGATATTTTTAGTACTAGAACACTAAACTTTAGCTGGGATCATTGCTACCTGGAGCTAGGTGTGACCTAATGACCAATTTTAGGGCTTTCTGTTGTCAGCAGAAATGATATGTGAAATGTCCACATTATAACCATTGGGCACAACAATCCAATTACTGAGACTAGGACTTCGGGTGTGGCTGTATCGAAGAGTAAACTGATTCTGCATTCCCAAACCACAGGCAATGAGATCGATATTCAGTGTCTTTATCAAGAACGGACCATCACATTTTCTCACCAGCTAGAGAATGAGAGATAACATGGTGGCAATGGTCGAATTAAGAATGACGCCTTCCCACACCAGATTATCTCCGAGAATGGCCTCAAAAGAGCTTGTTAAGTTGACTGAGAGAGTCACACGCTGAGCGCAAATGCGAGGGACTAAGAGATCTGACAGACGTGAAGGCTACGGTCTGCAGAGGTCACTGGCTGTGTTTACTGACTCGTGGAACTGGTCAGAAACTCAAAGACTGGATGCTATTTGGTTTGCTAGGCATTATTTTCATGCAAAGACCAAAACCCCAGCTCTTAGAAGTATGAGACTGTCCAATCTGTAAAGCCACACTTGGGCCCAAACCTGCACTCACAGGGAATGGGCTGTGAAGATTGTGCAGTTCCAAAAACAGGCATGTTTTTCAATACATATTCTAGAAACCTCCATGGAGAGAAGTAGAAAAGGGGGAAACCCCATAGGGCAAGGGCCAGGAACAACAGACAATGGACTTACTTCCACAGAGAGCAGAGCCGAGGGCAGCACAGCTGCGTTAAGAACAGGGAGGGATTCCTCAGGGAGGTCTGATGATATTTGGTGTTTTGCTTTCCAAGTGAGAGTTTTCATTCTAATTATTTTTTTTCTTATTTGTGTTAGTAAAGATATAGGCTAAGCTGTTACAGAAAGAAAAAAAGTACCAAAATCGAAGTTTATTTTGTTCTGAGCTAATATTCCAAGAAACGGTACTCTAAAAGGCAACCCAAGGTCTCAGGCTGGCAGGGTAGAGCTGTTACCCTTAATATATGTTTGCAGTCTCTTGTTCTGGGGCTAAGTTGTTGTCAATTTCTTGCTGGCTAGAAGTCCAGAGGGAGCATTCTGTCTTTAAGGAGGTAACACAGAAGGCACATACATCATTTTTATATACATTGCCTTGACCCAAACTTGGCCACACATTCATACCTAGCTGCAGGGCAGTTTAAAAATGTAGTCTGGAGCTGAACAGTCCTGTGTTCATCTAAAATTCTACTTCTAAAAAGAGTTAATGGAGAGTGAACTCCTAGAGACACATTAATCCGTTATTTTATATTTCATTTTATATTGGGATGAAAATGACTTGCCTTTTTTTTTTTTATCAGTAAACCACGAGAAGCTAAACTAAGACCTGATGAAGAGGAATAAGCATCATCCACATAACCTGAATTTTCAATCATGCGCATCAACTGAGTGGGACTTGGGTTATTAAAGAGTTTTCCTCTATGGGTAACAGGAAGAGAACACATGCATACTTAGATGCCATAAGGGGGAAGCTGGCAGTCTTCTCACTCAAGTCCATCAGGGAAAACATACAAGGAGAGTCACCATAGCGTTATCTGGTGATAGGATGCGGAAGGAAATCTCAGTGTTGGTCTCTGGGAGAGAAAAATACATAAATGTAGTAGATGAGTACCATGGCTTATTATGTAGCAGAGAGCAGTAATAAATTACCATATATATGGTGATAGGGATAGACCTCAAAGACATAGTGCTAAGTGAAAAATAGCGACTTATGCCTTAACACTCTTCACATATATATAACGTATTTAATAATCCAACAACACATATTGGCACACACTCCAAATATATATACAAATGAACTCATTTAGAAATTTGCGGTGATGGGGTAAAGAAATGAGAGTAGGGAGGGGTCAAAAGAAAAATGTAATAAATTAAAATAATAAAAGATCCTGTGTATATCAATGTTACCTACCACGATGGCAAAGAATGATTAGCCACCTTTTGCATTTCAGGCCTGAAAGTGGAAAAAAGAAAGAGTGATTGATGGAAGAGGCATGGGAAACAAGTGAAAATGATTTTCCACTACTGAAAATGATAAAGCGCAAGGGATCATATCTACCCTCCCTCCTAAAACAATGATAAAACCAGAAAAAATATATAAAACAATGCTTTCCAAGACACTGGACATTAGACAACAAAAAAAAAGTGATCCCTGAGAAATAAGAACAAACAAGGTGAATTCTACAACTGCCCTTGCAGTGGCCTGAAGAAAGTTTCAAAGCCAAGTGTCAGGCAAATACAGTTGGTCTCTCTGAATTGAGAAGATATAACTGCAAGTCTGAAGGTCAAGTTGGCTAGAGCTTACAGGAGAGAGTACTGGAGAGAGGAAAGCTGAACAGAGAGAACTCTGAATATCTGCAGAAAACTCCTCTAAAATATTCAACTGACAACTGATCAGTATATGCAAGGCAAAACGCAACACAAGGCCAAGGGGAAAATCACACTTGAAAGGATTGGAGGAAATAGTATCTATCACTGACACAGGCTAAGAACAGTACCTGTTGCCACTAGCCAGACTAGACAGCCTAATAAATCAAAGGATCTCAGGTGGAATACCCAGAAGGATCCAGGCAAAATTAGCCCTAAACCAAATGATGCTGAAGCATTAGTACCCCAAAGAATCAATTGTTTTCAAGTAACTAAACTGTGTCCTAGAACAAAGCTCAAAAATATTTATAAGGAAAAAAAACTATCGTACAACAGAAACTAGCATACGACATGGTAAAATTTACAATTGATGCCACCCAATAAAAAGTTACCAGGCATGCCAAGAAGCAGGGAAATATAACAAATATAATTGAGAAAAATAAATCTCAATAAAAACCAATCCATAAATAATATGGATGATGAAATTAGTAAACAGCGGCGTTGTAACTACATTCAATATATTCCAGAAACTAGACAAAATATCTAACATTAGAGATGGGAAAGCGTTTTTTAATTCTTAAACTGATCTTCAAGAGATGATAACTACAGTATCTGAGATAGAAAATACCATTGATGATAAACATTTAATGAGACTTATCAAGAAAAAGAGAGGACCCAAATAAAAAAATCAAAAATGAAAGAGAAGTAACCACCAACACCACAGAAATACAAAGGATTGTAAGAAACCATTACGAACTGTACACCAAAAAACTGGACAATCCCAAAGAAATGGATACATTTCTAGAAACATACAATCTTCCAAAACTGAATCAAGAAGAAACAAAAAATCTGAACAGATCAATCACAACTCATGAAATTGAAGCAGTAATAAAATAAATTCCATCAAACAAAAGCCCTGGATCAGATGGCTTCACAGGTGAATTTTACCAAACATTCAGAGAAGAACTAACACCTATCCTTCTCAAACTATTCCAAAAATTTCAAGAGAAGGGAAGACTCCCAAGCTCTTTTTACAAAGCCAGCAATATCCTAATTGCAAGACCAGAAACAGACACTACAAAAAAAAATTATAGGCCAATATCCCTGGTAAACATACAGGCAAAATTTTTCAATAAAATATTACTGAACAAAATTCAGTAATATATTAAAAAATTATACACCATGGTCAAATGGGGTCTATCTCTGGGATGCATTGTTGGTACAATATTCACAAATAAAATGAAGGATAAAACCATATGATCATATCAATAGATGCATAAAAAGCATTTGACAAAATCCAGCATATACAGGAGTGAGCAAAAGCAGGTTTACAGTGGTTTGTATGAAAAAAGAAAGGCAGGTTATGATTATTACAATAGTTTTATTAACTTAAAAGAATATCTTTTCCCATATGAACAACTATAAATCTACTTTGCCCATTCCTATATTTGTGACAGAAACTCTTATCAAAGTAGGAATAGAGGGAGTATACTTCAACATAACAAAGATCACATACGAAAAACCCACAGCGAACATCACACTCAATGGGAAAATAAATAAAAGCATTTCCCTTAAAATCAAGAACAAGACAGGGATTGTCCATTCACTTTCACCACTCTTTTTTTAAAATCCTCACCCAAGGATATATTTATTGATTTTAGAGAGAGGGGAAGGGAGAGAGAGAAACTTCGATGTGAGAGATAAACATTGATCAGTTGCCTCCTGTATGCGCTCCAACCAGCAATCAAACCCACAACCCAGGTATGTGCCCTAACTGGAAATCAAAACAGAAACTTTTTGGTATATGGGACAACATTCCAACCAACTGAGCCACTCGGCCTGGGTCATTTTCACCACTCTTACTCAACATAGTACTAGAAGTCCTAGCCTCTGCAATTAGACAAGAAGAAGAAATAAAAAACCTCCAAATTCAAAAAGAAGTTAAACTGTCAGTATTTGCAGATGACATGAGACCCTAAAGAACCCTAAATATGCCCCTCCAAAAGACCACTAGAATTGATAAATTAATTCAGTAAAGTAGTAGAATACAAAAAACAAATTACTTTTATTTTTTTATATACCACCAACAAACTATCAGAAAGGAAAAATAAGAAACAATCCTATTAACAATTACATTACAAAATAAAATTCCTGGAAATAAATTTAACTAAGGAGGTAAAAGACCTGTACTCAGAAAACTATAAGACACTGAAGAAAGAAATTGAAGATGATAAAAATAAGTGGAAGTACATACTATGTTCAAAGATCAAAATAATTAACATCATTAAAATGTCTATACTACACAAAGTAATCGATAGAGTCAATGCAATTCTTATCAAATGTCAATGGTGTATTTCACAGAACTACATCAAATAATCCAAAACTTCATAGGAACGACCAAAGACCTCAAATAGCCACAGCAATCTTGAGAAAGAAGGAGAAAGTTGGAAGTATCATGTTATCTAATGTCAAACTATACCACAAGGCAACAGTAATCAAAACAGCATGCTACTGGCATAAAAACAGGCATATAGATCAATAAAACAGATTAAAGAGCCCAGAAATAAACCCATGCCTATAGGGTCAATTAATATTTGACCAAAAAAGCAAGAACATAGAATGGGGTAAAGACAGTTTATTCAATAAATAGTATTGGAAAAAATTGGACAGGTACATGCAAAAATGTGACTAGACCACCTTTTTACACCATATTCAATATTAAACTCAAATCATTGAAGTTAAAATGTAAGACTCAAAATCATAAAACTAGAAGAAAACACAGGCAGTAAAATCTCAGACATCTCTCTTAGCAATATTTTTTCTGATATATCTGCTTGGGCAAGGAAAACAAAAGAAAAAATGAGTACATTAAACTAAAACGTTTCTTCACAGCAAAGGAAACCATCAATAAAATTTAAAAAAACAACCTACTGAATGAATGAAGGTATTCACCAATGATATATCTGATAAGGGGTTAATATCCAAAATTTATAAAGAACCCATACAACTCAATCCCAAGAAAACAAACAGTCCAATTAAAGAACAGACAGAGGCTCTGAACAGACACTTCTCCAAAGAGCAAATACAGATGACCAACAGACATATGATAAGATGTTCAATGTCACTCATTATCTGAGAAATGCAAATTAAAACCACAATGAAGCATCACCTGGTGCCCGTCAGAATAGCTATCATCAATATATCAGCAAACAACGAGTGCTGGAGAGGATGTGGAGAAAGGGAGACCCCTGTGTCCTGTCAGTGGGAATGAAGACCAGCGCAGTCACTGTGGAGGGCAGGAAGGAGGTTCTTCAAAAAATTAAACATGGAGCTGCTTTATGACCCAGCATTTCCACTTCCGGGTATATAACTGAAGAAACTCACAATATTCATTCAAAGGAATACATGCAGCCGTATGTTCACGGCAGCACTGTTTGCCGTGGCCAAGACATGGAAACAACCCAAGGGCCCATCCACAGATGAATGGATAAAGTGGTATGTACATACAATGAAATATCACTCGTGCATAAAAAGGATAAAATCGTGTGAATTGTGACAGCATGGATGGAGCTAGAGGGCATTATGTTAGGCTAAGTGAAATAAGCCAGTCAGAGGTAGACAAATATTATTATTAGAGAGATGCAAATGAAAAGCACGATGAAACATCACCTCAAACTTGTCAGAATGGCTATCATCAATATATCAACAAACAAGTGTCGGCAAGGATGTGGAGAAAGGGGATTTAACGTTTACATGGAATCTAAAGAACAAAAGTAAAAAAACAAACAAAATTGGCACATTCTTCCTGGAGTACGCTTGCACCTTTCTCCCCTGTCCTTCTTCAGGCCAGTATCTTTGCCCTCTTCCTCCTAAGCTCTAAGGGTCCCAACGAGACTTACAGCCAGAGGAGCAGTGGGCAGGGGCAGCTCATCTGGGGCTCAGCCTCGGATCTGTCTCCAAAGACCCTCCTTTCGCCTAACTTCTCAGCGAGCCCAAAAGAATCTCTGCCTGGCCTCAATCCTGTTGCTGTGACTTGCCTCGTTTACCTTAACCCCTTCCTTTGGCTCATTGTCCCTAGCTTTAATAAACATACTCTCAAAATTTAAAAACAAAATTGAAACAAGCTCATAGACACAGAACGAGGACCGACGGTTGCCAGACAAGGGGGGGAGTTCAGAACTGGGCAGAAAACATGAAGGGATTAAGAAATACGGATTGGAGGTGTGAACCTTGAGAAAAAAAAGACACCTACTGAGGCGGCTTCCGGTGGCTAGCTGGGCTCAGATTTAAAAAGCAGAGCGCAGCAGCCATTTCTGGCACAGAGGTCTATCACGCAAGCTGCATTTCGTGCTAAGCGCCTGCCTCTGCGCTGAACCACCTGCCTGCACCGTTTCTGCCGCCTGAGCCAGCCCTCATAAAAGAGCTGCTGGAGTCCAATATCAGCCAATAGGACTGAGGGTTTCCCCACTTAATCAGAGCTGTGCAGCTCTGACCAATCAGAGCAGCTCTGTTCTGACCAGTCAGGGGCGAGGGGCAGGGACTTCTGTCTATACCAGCCAGCTCCTCTCTGGTTCAGGGAGCACACTTTCCACCAAAGACTGAAGATTGCATTTCCACAGCTGGAGCTGAAACACGGAAGACATCAGGAGAGAGTGGAGCCAACTGGTACTGAGCAGAGTGGAGCCGACCAGCGCAAAGTGGAGTAGCGCGGAGCTACCCATCCGAAGAGGGGCCTGGCCCCAGGGCGGCCCCCTGTCACGCTGTTTGCACAGCCTCGCTGTAGCACCATTGAGCTGTTCCATGGCTGGGCTGTCTTCACAGCCAAGATGTATTACTGTTGAGCTGTTCGCACTAAACAAAATCTCCTTCTTTACCACACCCCAAATCAGGGATTCCCGTTGGCATTTGAACTGGCACGAACGACCAAGTATTGACAGTAGTTACAGAATAGTCACGGGAATATAAAGTGCATCATGGGGAATATAATCAATAATATTGTAATAGTTATGTATGATGCCCAGTGGGTACTGAAAATATCAAGGGAACACTTTGTAAAGTATGTGACTGTCTAACCACTGTTCTGTACACCTGAAACTAATATAAAATAGTATTGAATATAAATATATATATATATATATACTTTTGATTAAATAAAAAAATAAAAATACAAAAAAGAAAGTATCATTGATGGGTTTAACATTATAGTAAATATTGTAAAATATTAGTGAATTTGAAGATACAGCCATTGGAACTACCCAACACAAAACATGAATAGGAAAAAGACAGAAAAATGAGCACAGCATCAGTGAGCTATCTAGATGAGGGGCAGAAATATAGTTGAATATAACAGCCAAAAATTTTCCAAGACAAATGGAAACTATAAATCCACAGATCCAAGATCCTCAATAAACCCCAGGCAGTAGAAACATGAAGAAATTACAAGAAGGACCATCATACTCAAATTACTTACAACCAGAGCTTAAGAGAAAGTTTCAAAACAACAAAAAATAAAAGGCATACTTCATACAGAGGAACAAAGATAAAAATGATAGCAGATTTCTCATCAGTGGTAATAGAAGCTGAAAGAAAGTGAAGCGTCACCTTTAAAGTACTGAGGTTCAGGGGGAGGGGGACCATCAGCGACCTTGAATTCCACACCCAGAGAATATATCCTCCAAAGGTGAAAGAAAGACTTTTTCAGGCATTAAAAAGTGTGAAAGATTTGAATACCAGTAGAATGACACCACAAAAAAAAATGCTAAGAAAGTCCTTCCAGCAGACAGAAAATGATATCAGAAGGAGATATAAATCAACACGAAGAAATGAAGAGCACCAGATATGGTAATAACATGGGTAAATGTACAAGGGGGGACCCAAATTTAAAAAATGGAATTATCTTCTGGAGGGCAGGTCCGTTGTAGCACAGGCTTCCCCACTAAGTGAAGGTTCTAGGGGCTTATCAGTATCAGTGTGCCAGCTGGTGGTGTTGAGAGAAGCTGCATTCGACTTTGGTAAAGTTTTTTGGAAGACTCTTTCAATACGTTTGCCCATTTCATGATGGGTGATTTACGAGTGCACCTGCCCACACTGTGCTGAGTGTTTAGTAGTTTTTAACCAAAAATGGCATGACCCCCATGCCCCACCCTCCCTAGACACCTGATCTTGCCCCCAAAACATTTTGTCGATGTGGAAGAGGTGAAACAAAAAACGGTAGAAGCACTAAAAGGCATCAAAACCGACACGTTCAAAAGCTCTTTTGAGCAGTGGAAATAAGCCCCAACAGGTGTCTTGCATCATATGGAGAGTACTTTGAAGGTGACTGAAGTTTAAACATGTAAGAATAAATACACAATTTTTATAAATAAATGTTGGTTTGGGGGGTTCCCCCTTTGTATAATGTAAACTCTTTAAAAGGCAGTTCACTCTCTAAAGCAAAAATAATAAAATGTAGTTTTGAATTTACAAAATATGTTGAAGTGAAATGTCTGACAATATCACAATGAAGTAGAAAAATGGAAGCATACTTTTGTCATGTTTTTAAACTTTATGTAAAATGATAGAATATTACCTGAAGTAGATTACTTAGCATAAAAATGTATACTATAAACCTTAAATGAAACAAAAAAATTATAGGAAATGAGACACCAAAGAAGAAAATATGATGTCATTAAAATGTTCAATTAATGCAAGAGAAAGAAAAAAAACAGAGAAAAGAAAACGAAAAAAAAGGGACAAATGAAAAACAAGTGGCAAAATTAAAGCCCAATCATGTAAGTAGCCATATTATACGCAGAAGATCTAAACATCCACATGGATAAAAGAGCAGGAACTAACTATAAGCTACATACAAGAACCCCACTTTAAACCTAACACCAATGTGTTAGAAGTACTAAGTGCATGAAAACTACATACAATTCTAACACTAATCAAAAGATGCTGGAACACAGCTTGAAAGGAATCTTGCTGCCCAAATTTGTGGAAGAACATTAAAAAATGAATAATGACAGAAAATGGAAAATAAAGGACTTCTTAACTCATGCTTTAAGGCCACCATTTCCCCGATACCTGAACCTAAGACATTACAAAAAAAGAGAACTATGACTATATATACACATATTTCTCATAAATATAGATGCAAAAAGTCTTAACATAATTTTAGCCAGTCAAATCTAATACTATAAAAAAGAATAATATATTGCAATCAAAAGGGCTTGTCCCAAGAATTCAAGGTAAGGATCAGATTAGTCTATGAAATGTACCGTATGATTATCTCAAAAGGTGGAAAAAAATCATTTCATGATGTGAAGGTTAGGTTTATGCATCAATTTAGCTAGGCTATAACACGCAGTTATTTAATCAAACACCAGTCTAGGTGTTACAGTGAAGGTATTTGAAAGCTATGGTTAATATCTACAATCAATGGACTTTATTTTAAATAAAGAGATTGCCCTGGAAGATATGGGTGGACCTCATCCAATCAATTGAAAGGCCTGCAGAGCAAAAACTGAGATTCTCCAGATTAGAAATCCTGCCTCAAGACTGCAGCATCAATTCCTGCCTGAGACTTGCCCTCCATATTTTGGACACGCCAGCCCCTATAACTGTGTAAGAAAATTTCTTAAAGTAAATCTCTTGATAGATGACATAGATAGATAGATATTATTAAGTTAACATATATTCATAAATATATATTATTTATAACGAAATAATATATTCATTATTTAAATTGTGTGTGTGTGTATGTGTATAATATACAAATACCAGTATATAGAGAGAGAAACAGAATCTTAAGGATATATTTTCTGAATCGGTCTGGAGGTTTCTGAAATTGGTTCTCTAATCTGACTATATTTAAGGGCATTACTGACTCTATTTCCACTAGTGAAGAAAGCACTGATAGCCTGTGGCATCATGTGGCAATAGAGATAGACAAAATATTATTAGTGGATATTCCTAATCAAATACAGGGTCTGGCACAAAAAATGCCCCTTTTTATTACAAAGTCCTTTATTACAAAATCATAAGCATGTCATTCTGTAACATAACAACATCACACTCAAGCCCACCATATGACATTTCAGGTGAAATGTTCAAATTAAAACAAATAACCATTACACCCATATTATTACCCTGCCAACCACATTCAAGCAGGTTTTACTTCTGCCGGACCCTGCACTTGCAAAAGTGAAGGTTCTGGGTGGTGACCATGTATTTGATAACTATTTTTGTTAAACTAACAAATTTGGTGAGATCGACTGATTGCTCCTAAGAGCACTGGAGAAAGTAGGGGGGAAAAAAACGTAAGTTCAAAGCAAAAGTTAACAGCTCAAGCCCAGCATGAAATAACTGAAAATGTCTATGTCATTTCAGGGCAAAAATCATCTCTCTAAAAACCAAACTCTGAGCCTCATCCCACAGGTAGCTGAGGTACAAATCAAATAGAATTATCGGCCTCATATGGTATATTCTGTTAAACTGAGGACATTGTGTGGGAAGGAACAGGATCCTGAAAATTGGGGTGAGGGACATAAGGGCAGATCCTTGGTTTTGCTGGGGATATTGAACCCTTAAATTCTCTTGAGCCATCTTTGCCTGTAGAAACATCCCTTCCACAGTGTCTGAAAGATTAAACGGCTTTGCCTGAGGCAACGGCAATGGCTTTTCCTGAGGCAGCTGTCTTGCAAGACAGCTGATTCTCCTCAGGGCCGATGCCCACGTGACTTGCCTTTCCTCTCAGACATACAGCAAGATTCAAGGACCAGCAGGCCATAAAGGGTGAGACACAAATTAGAACACATTAAGAAGCATACTATACTCTAAAAGAACTACATGATTTTTCTAACTTTATACAGAAAGAAATCTGGGAGAATGTGTGGGAATAGATATTAAGGGTGTGGAAAAATTGTGGAAGGAACATAAAATTGGATCCAGTCATATTTACAGATATGGGCACATTAAGCAGGGATTCTGAATTTAATGTATAGCATCAATAGTTAGAAAGGGCTCTAAAATTTTTTGGTTGGTTGGCTGAAGCATGGACCAAAGGTTGGCCAGCACTAAATGCAAGTGCCAGAATTGCCTTGGTATAGAGGAAAGCCAGCAAAGGCTGAGGAAGATTAGAATGTTACAGTAAATGTATCATATGAGATCTGATTGGCCTCTGTGGGAGGGCCCAAGTGACAGGCTGTTCACCACTACTAGGGGAAATAAATTGTGAGGGGTGCCCCAGCACCCTCGTCAGTGGTCACTCTGCTCTCTAAGCCAGAGCAATGGGATCTGCTGCCTCTGAGCCAAGACTTAAATGCAGTGGAAATCATTGGACCCCAAGGTAACACGGTATCGAAGACAAGGTGAGTATGGTCACCATAATGGACAGCAGGGCCAAAGCAGTAATCAGAGTAATCAGAGTAATCAGAGTAATCAGAGTAATCTGACTCTGAGAGACCGATTCACTGGCTAGCTGATTATCGTCCCTAGAAAGAGAAATAGGTGTCTCTTTTCTGGCTGGAACCATGGAGGGTGCAGAGAAGAAGGAGGTTCCTGCTGTGCCAGAAACCCTTAAGAAAATGAGAAGGAATTTCATGGAGCCGAAGATCAACTGCCTGATTAAGAAGTTTGCCCAAAATATGCTTTGAGAGGCAAGGAGAAAACACATCTATGAAAAGCCAAGCACTATCGCTAGAAATATAGGCAGAGCTGAGATTCAAATGGCTATAGTCACAAGAAAAGCTGGCTACTTTTATGTATCCGCGGAACCCAAATCGGCATTCGTCAATCACGTATCAATGATATGAGCACAAAGGTCCAAAAGGTGCTGCAGCTTCTTTGCCTTCGCTAGAACTTCAACGGCTCCTTTGTTAAGCTCAATAAGACTTCGATAACTGCTGAGGATTGTGAAACCATGCATTGCATGGGGGGAACCCAAACCTGAAGTCAGCAAATGAATTGACCTACAAGTGTAGTTATGGCAAAATCAACAAAAAGCAAATCGCCCTGGCAGGTAACACATTGATTGTTTGATCTCTCGGTAAATATGGCATCATCTACGTGCAGGGTCTGGTTCATGAGATCTGCACGGTTGGAAAACACATCAAGGAAGCAAACAACTTTCTGTGGCCTTTCAAATTATCCTCTCCACAAGGTGGAATGAAGAAAAGAATCATCCATTTTGTGGTAGGAGGAGATGCTGGTAACAGGGAAGATCAGATCAACAGGGTTATTAAAGGAGGACCATGGTTACTTTTGTAATCTCGTCGGTCGGTATACATTGACTGATCTAAAATTGAAAATATAAAAAAGAAGTAGATGGATAATATACTAAATTAAGTGAAAGAGTTCTAAGTTGAGTGATCACAAGTTGAATCACCAAAACAGAAAGTCATATCCCTTCAATCAATTCTCAGACTTTGAGCAAGTTTTACCAGGGTGATTGTACCCTGGTAAATAGGAAATAGGAAAATAATCTGACTCTGGGGGGTTATTTAGCCTTGGCTGGTCACTAATATCAGGAGACTCCACATGTTCCTGTGGCCCACCAGTGTTCTTAGGGGCTTGTGGAGGTCAAATGATCAATGAGGTTTAAGTTCAAGTGCAACATAATGGGTACAGCGCATCACCAAACCCATCCTGTGGCAACTTCCACAGTTCCAGATGCATAATTGGAAAAGACATACAGTGGAACCTCGGTTCTCGAATTTAATTGGTTCCAGAAGGCTGTTAGAGAAGTGATTTGTTCAAAAACCTTGGTTCCAGAAGGCTGTTCGAAAAGTGATTTGTTCAAAAACCAAATCACATGCATGAATGATCATACAGGTGTGAGCATGAAAGGATTATCGGGTAGAGAAACAAAATATCATTCGACCACCGAGACAATTTTTCTATGAGCAACTTGGTTGAGAACAGAATTGTTCACGGTGGGAGATGCTCAAAAACAGCGGAAAAGACGTACAGTGGAACCTTACGACTGTGCTGAGTAAGTGGCAGAATCCCTGCTGCTTTCCTCAACCGTAGAGTGAGGACTGCTGTGGTAGGAAAGACCAAGTGGAAGGCACTAAAACTGCCTCGAACGAGAAAAATAGTAAGCCAAAAGCAGTATCACATTCCTGGATGGATCTCAGAGGTTGGCGCCCTCATCTAGAAGTTGAAGGATGCCGGGGTGGTGGTTCCCACCACATCCCCACTCAACCCCCCTGTTTGGCCTGTGCAGATAGCAGATGAATCTCAGAGACTGACAGTAGGTTACTGTAAACTTAATCAGTGGTGGCTCTAATTACACCTGCTGTTCCAGATGTGATTTCATTGCTTCAACAAATTCACACCTCTCTCATTCCTAGTATGCCGCTATTGATCTGGAAAATGCTTTTTTCTTGATATGTTAACAGATACCAGAAGCCATTTACTTCTAGCTGTCAATATGCCTTGCCTGTCCTAATTTAGAAGTACATCAAATGCTCCAGCTCCGTGTCATAATTTGGTCCATAGAAACTTGATTGCCTTTTCCTTCCACAAGACATCACACTGTTCCATTCCATTAATGACATTGATGTGCTAGTAAATGAGAACTGGCAACTATTCTAAACGTTCTGGTAAGACATTTGCATATCAAATGGTAGGAAATAAATACAATGAAAATTCAGATGCCTTTCTTCTCAGTGAAGTTTCTAGAAGTTCAGTGGTCTGATACATGTCGGGCTATCCCTATATATCCTAGGCATAATGTCTGCTGGATCTCTTTGGACTGTGGAAGTAACATATTTCTTATTTGAGTGTATCACTCTGGCCCATTTACAAAGTAACCCCCAAAGCTGTTGCTCTTGGGTAGGCCCAGAACAAGAGAAGTCTCTGACAGGTTCAAGATGAGGCTGCTCTGCTGCATGGACCACGTGATCCATCAGGTCAGTGATGCTTGACATATCAGTGGCAGATGGGGATGGTGTTTAGAGCCTTTGGTAGGCCCCTATAGATATTTTCCCAAGAGAAATGACAGGATATCTACATACAAAGACTTGTACACCATAGTCTACATCAGCCCTGTTTGTAATAGTCAGAAACATAAAACATTCCAATGTCCTTCAACAGGTGAGTGAGTAAACCCATTATCATACAGCCATATAATGGAATACTAGTCAGCTATAGAAAAAGAATAAACAATTTATCCACACAACCATAGAGATGAACCTCAAAATAATTATGTCTTGTAAGAGAAGCCAGATATATGTGTATGACTTCATTTGCACAAAATTCTGGAAAATGCAAGCTAACCTTAAGTGAAGGAAAGCAGATCACTGACTCCAGGGCGAGGAGGAGCAGACAGGCAGGGCAGTGCCGAGAGTGCAGAAGAAAACTTCTGAAGATGATGGATATGTTAGTTATCATTATTGTAGTGGTGGTTTTCAGGGGTGTATGTGTATGTAAAAACTTGTCCAGCTCGTGCATGTTAAGTATATACCATTT
>VMDR010024368.1:0-15059 GCA_007922815.1 Macrotus californicus | reverse complement strand
TAATTTAGCTAATTTCTTTTTTTAAAAGATTTTATTTATTTATTTTTAGAGAGCGGGGAAGGGAGGGAGAAAGAGAGGGAGAGAAACATCAATGTGTGGTTGCCTCTCGTGCACCTGCTACTGGGAGCCTGTCCTGCAACACAGGCATGTGCCCTGACTGGGAATAGAACCAGTGACCCTTTGCTTTGCAGTCCAGCATTGAATCCATTGAGCCACACCAGCCAGGGCATAATTTCGTTAATTTCTAACAAGAGCTGAATGTGAACATTTTACCTCTCATGTTTGTTTATTAGTTACTGTATATGAATAGACAATGATTTTGATGTACTTTTAAAGTTTATCATCTTTACTACAATATATGTGCTCTTAGTTTCAAAGTAATTGCCTTTCTCATAAATGCATGGGAACCCCACATTAATTTTGTATTTGAATCTGAAAAGTGATTCTGCTAAAGAAACTCAACTGCCAACCTGCTGAAATTGATGGAGTACATGTCCTCAGTCAGCAAACCATCAAAGCAGCATACAGAATCAGGAGAAGGAAGATGTAGCCCCAGGAAAATCCTTCATATGAGGACTTGTAAATGCAAGAAAAGAAATTTAAAGTACAGAAAATTGAAATGATAAGTAAGGACAGCTTATCTATATTATGTTATTATAAAATATAAGTAATAATATTCTTAAACCAATAATTGAAAAGCACCTAAATCAAAATCACAAGGTTACTTTTCAATGTTCAGAAAGAAAATAAACTCATAGCAAACCACCATGAGCACAAAAAGAAACGCCCTACCATTCTATTATGAAAACAACCGCAGTGTTTTGGCGCATGTCCTTCCAGACTTTTTTCCACTTAGCCCTAGACTAGATGTATTTTGTCATGTTGTTTTAAAACAAAACGAATATTATTTTAAAAATAGCATCATAATATGCTTCCATATCACCAAACCAGAATAATGTTTTCCTTAATTAAAGTAAACTTTTATCATTGTTTTGCACTTTTCTCCTGAGAATAAAAGCAGAATCATTGTTGGAAGGGCTCACAACAGCCCTTTGAATACATGTGCAGACATCAAGATTACAAATAGTTCATTAGGAATTTTTCCTTTAAAAAATTCATCAAAGACTGGCCAGGTATCTCAGGGTTAAAGTGCCATTGTCCTATGCACCAAAAGGTTGCAGGTTCGATCACCAAGTAGGGCACATACCTAGGCTATAGTTCCATCCCCAGTCAGGCACATATGGGAGACAATGAATGGATGTTTCTGTTTCTCTTGCAGGTGTTTCTCTTTCTTCTTTCTTTCTTTTCGTCTCCTTCTCCTCCCCCTCCTCCTCCTCCTTCTTCTTCTCTTCCTCCTTCTCCTGCGTCTCATCATCCTCCTTCTCTCTCTCTCTCTTCTTTCTAAAAAATCAATAAACATGTCCTAGAGTGAGGATTAAAAATAAATAAATCATCAAAGATTTGTCTTTAATCCCCCCTCTTCATTCTCTAATGAAAGCATAGAAAGAAAACAGTCTAGGATGAAAGAGACCAAGAATTCTCTTGTAAGTAGCTCTCCTGTGAAATAGTAACATTCCATGAGAAACTGTAAAATCCAGCAAGGTAAATAATTTCAAAAAGAAACGTTATCTGCTGAATAAACCTGAAATGTGTAGAGTGATTTGACCCATGCCACACACCTCCCACACTTCAGTTCACTGGGCGTTCGTCAAGTAGCCCTTTCTGAACTCTCCCCCTGTTCCCAGCACTGTGGCCTCCTCCGCCCTTGTCCCTCTCCTGCCCTAAGGACAGTTGTACACACAATGGTGTGGCCTTCTCCAATGGTAACTGTGCCTTGACAACATTTCATTGACATGCAGTTGTGACAATTTCACTCTCCCACTTGATTTTCAGATTAACGCTTAAAACATAAATCCCTGGAAAGTCCACTTGCTTCTCTTGAATCTCAACTAATCAAAAGTATGCAGCTAAATGTGTTTTATGTGTGACATATTTCTGATACTGAAAAACCTTAGACATTGGTCCCACATGAGGGGCTAATAAATAAGCACACTTTTTCTGCAGCTGTTTTGTCAATGGTACTCTAACCATTAACTTGGGGGCTTTATCAATAAAAAAAAACCGTGTTTAGTGACAAATTCAAAGCATTTGTCAACACCTGGTGGTATCCACTTTGGGCCAAAACTGCATACTTGGCATTTTATGATTTCTTTGGCCTAACAAACCATACTGGATTCTAGTGAAACAACAATATAAGAGAAACATCAGGTCTTAATTATTTTCATTATTTTAGGAACAATTCTGGAATCATCAAGATTTTGGAATATGTTTCAAAGAACTTCTCTCTTTATCCTCTCATCTTGCAAGGTAGAATTATATTTAGTTGGCTTTTTCATGAAAACATATTTTAGGTTAATTTGAAGACTGAGTTTCCTAACCCTCATGTGAAGAACATAGACAAGCTGTGAAGGTGATTTCCTCAGACTGGGTAGAAGAAACCATGTGCTGTGAAAGGGTAAGAATTTTGGCTCTGGCAATCCCTCTAGCATTTCCTGGCTTAAATGCTACAGGGATTTTTCTATCATTTCAGCTTCAAGGTAGCCCAAACCATACAGAGCATAAACTTTATTGCATTACTCCACATAATTTTTGTCTGTCTTCCAAAAAGGCAAAGTGTATATTCATTGTATTATGGTGTGGAGTCAGCCTATGAGGGATCATTCTCAGTATGCTTGAAGTCTGAAAATGCAATGAATTTCATAACTGGAAAATCCAGTTATTGGGCATGAGTAAATGGCTGCATTTGTTTTATATTCTTTTGTTAGTCACTCCACTTACTTCTTATTTAACAAACTTAGTATGAAATTAGACTCAGCTGTTACTTATTTTATCACTGAGCTCCAAAACCTCAGGTATGAATTGTTCCTTTCCTATCTATGGGCTTTCTTTTAACTTTCTCTCTTTATACTTAAGTACCCATAACAAAATTTTCAACTTCCTTGGATATAAGCTCAAAGTTAATTTTACCACTCCCAGTGCTGATCTAGACCAGAGAGGCAGCTGCTCACTGTACAATTGCAATTGTGCTGCATTGAAGAACAAGTGATCAGTAACATTTCATTTTAACACAAGAGGTTTTTTTTATTTCTTTGTTTCAAAGTTTGCTCATAAAGGTCTTAAATAAGATTCACTTTCTTATTTGAAATTACGATTTATATCCTATCTATATTCAGAAAGTATTCAGTGCTGGTTTATAATACAAGACACATGTATATATAATAACATCATTAAAACAGAACTACAAAGTTAAAAGTCATGGATGGGGGATGTAAAATATAGCAGCAGAATGTGCGGTCCTAGAACTAAGCAGGAGATCTTACCCAGATCCCTGTGGCAACCAAAGCAGAAAGGAGAAATGATGGATTACTTAATTCTCATTAGCTGGTGTTGGGAGGGGTGAACATGGGGGGAGGGTGGGGAAGTCAGAAAGAAAACATACTAATTCTTTAGGAAAGGCAATTGCCCTACAACTAAGTTTTGAATGGCATTTGTACTATGGCGTTTTACTGATAGGACAGACTTCAAAATTATGTTTTTAATGTTTTATGGAAACATAACATACATTGAGGAAAAGAGGGCATAAATATATGGCTAGATAAAATTTGACAAACCGGCCAAGCACATCTGTGTAACCAGCACCAAGAAAAAAAAATGGAATGTCTCAGCATCCCAAAGAACTGCAGGTCTTTTTCCAGTCATGACTCCTTCCTCTGCTAACATCCCCGTTATACTGACTTCTTACAACATAATGCTTTACATTTTAAAATGTTAGTGTATTTTAAAATACATGCTTTAATAATTTAGTTTGTTCTCACATTTAAATGATAATTTTGTGCATTGATGGTTTTATCTATTTATTAATTTATTGATCCATTCAAAAATTCTCAAACACCTGCCATATGACTAACAACCATGATGTTTAGAATGCTTTGGGACTTTAAATTGTTTATTATTACTTTTTAAATTTGCATATAATAAAATAGATTTCCTCCCTTCCTCCCTCCCTTCCCTGTACTTGTTTACATGCATTTTGACATAGTCAAGGTTAATGGAACCACCACCTAAAGCTGGATTCCAAGCAATTCCATCACCCAAAAAATAGTTCCTTCTGCTATCCATTTATAGTCACACTCTTACCCCAGGCCTAAGTTCTGGAAACTTCTAAAGGAGTTTTACAATTTGAGTTTCCAGTCAGTAATGATGAAAATTTTCTCATTCTTCATTTTTTTACCTGCAAATTTTCCATGTCCATTTCTTCTACCTTTGCATTTCCATTATATTAAAGCCATTTGATTTTTTTATTGCAAAATGCCAGAGTCAGTCTGTCCATATTAAGCAAGACATTTTTCTGGTGGCCGAAACAGACAGGGTCCCACCAGACTGACTAACCTTCTTTTCTGCACAAGATGTGTGTTTTTTTTTTTTTTTTTCCTTCTCAGGGATAGTAGGGTCACTTGAGCCACAGAACACAGAAATACTGATTTTGGATGAAGACCACTCTGAATCTTCCTCTGTGACTATAATGTATCTGAAGATAGAGTGGAGAAGAAATACCTAAAGCTAAATTGGGAACAACTGGCAGATGTGCCCTGAGATGCGAAAATACCCTTTTGAATTTTTTAGGAGTCTAGTTCTCTAAGAAAATATTCATTTTTCCCCAACTACTCCACCCCCAATAATTTCCCCAGTTATCTTTTGAATGGGAAGTGTTTTACCACATTGTACTAACCCTGTAAGATCGGAAGTAGTAGTGTTTCAAAAAGAAATTGATTAGCTTAAATCATTCTATGCATAGCAGTCAGCAAACTGTTTCTGGCTTTCAATAACATTTCAATAGTACCCAATGCCATTGTCAGCTACAACAATCATAAACACAGATTTACCCCAACCCTGTCTCACAGTGGGTTGGTTATTGCCAAGCAAATCCCACACATGATTTCATCCATAATTTTGGTGTATATATACTTCTAAAAGTTAATGCTTAAAAAAATAACTACAATGCTCTGATCACAACTGAAAAGCATTAATAATTTTATATTATTATATATTCTATCAGTATATTGTTATATTATTAAATATTCTGTCAGTTAATCAATTCCATGATTAACTTTGGTGTAGATGGCTAGGAAAACTGCCATTTATAATATTGTAATGCTAATCCTTTCTAGCTTTTTCCTTTCTCTTTTCTTTGCATGTGTGTTTGTTTTTCTCCAGACTTCCTGTCACAGGTAGACATACACAAATATGTAAAATATGAGTATATCTCCTACTCATAAACTGGCTTATGCCCTGCAATACTTTTCTTGAACTAACATCTTTTGTTGTTGTTTTTTACCTTTTTAATTTTTTTTTTATTGTTGTGCAAGTACAGTTGTCTCTATTTTCCCTCCACCACTCTCCTCTGCCTCACCCACCCCCACCTCCCACCCTTATTCCTACCCCCTTTGGCTTTCTCCATGGATCCTTTATGCATGTTCCTTGATGACACTTCCCCTTCTTTCCCCATTATGCCCTCCCTCCTCCCCTCTAGTGACTGTCAGTTTGTTCTTTATTTCAATGTCTCTGGTTATATTTTGCTTGCTTGTTTGCTTTGTTGATTAGGTTCCACTTATAGGTAAGATCATTTGGTATTTGTCTTTTACCGCCTAGCTTATTTCACTTAGCATAATGCTCTCCAGTTCCATCCATGCTGTCCTGAAGGGTAAGAGCTCCTTTCCTTCTGCTGCATAGTATTCCATTGTGTAAATGTACCAGAGGTTTTTGAGCCACTCATTTACTGATGGGCACCTAGAACTAACATCTTTTTTTATAACTATGCATATACGTCTCCCTTATTCTTTTTTTCTCATGGCTATTTAGAATCTCATGGATGGCTTACCATTACTTATATTATCATTCCCCTTTCATTGTTCATTATGAGCCCTCCTGCATCCAATAGGAATAACATTAAATTATTATTGAATATAAGTTCGCAGCTACCTTTAGATATTAACAACTGCTTAATGAGTGAAACAATTAGCAACATAGAATCTGTCTCTACTGACTATCTTTAGGCAATGTGTTTCACTTTCAGTTAATAGAATCAAAGGTACTTTAACCACATACTATAACCTTGTATGTCACCTTTCAATTGCTGACAAGTTATATTACCAGGAAAATAGGTGCTGTTGATATTATGTGTGAGGTCCAAATTAGCATAATAGATGGATGCCACACTCAAATGACAGTGTTTCCGGAGCTCTCAGATCCTGGTAGTTTTTGATGATTGAGTAGCATTTGGCCTTGTGTATATTCATGATAACCTGCATAGGAGAGACTTTTGCTTTGGAGCCAAATAAACAAAGTATGAATCCTGGCTCCAGCATTTACTGCAGGGTGACTTAGTATATATGAATATCCCTAAGCTTCATATGTCTTCACCTGTTTCAATGAGATAATAATAATGCCTAATCATGAGGCGACTGTGAGGATTCAGTGTGATAATGATGTAGGAAAGGGCCTTGCATAATGCCTGACAAGCAAACCAAGAGCTCGATAAATTGTCATTTCTTTCAGTTATAGTTAAATAAACAAATGAAATGCCTGACACTAAAGAGTACACACAGGAAGATTCCATTTATATACAGCATAACAACAGGAAAACTAATATTTGCCCCTGGCATTGAAATGGGGGTTTTCTTCAGGAGGGGAGTTACTAGAAGAGGCCATAAGAGGCTTCTAAAATGTTGACTAATTTTTTCCTTGGTCTGTGCTGGTAATACAGGTATGTTTGGTTTCAGAAAATTCATTGAGCTATACACTTATGAATATGCACCTTTCTGCACATATTTTATACTTCAGTGAAAAGTTAAAATTAAAAAAAAATCACAAAATAATGTCAATCTTATTCCTGGCAATAAGACACCTGGCAGATAGATGCATAGATAGATGAGAGATAGATCGATAGAAAAATAAATGATAGATAGATGATAGATAGATAATAGATACAAGTAGATAATGCTAATTATTGTTTGTAATATAAATTGTTGCTTTTTTGTTAAATTTTAGGTAACTTTAGTTGAAAATGTTAATTCAAGTCAAACATCATACAGATTTTGAAATGGTTTTGTTAAACCCTTCTTCATATTTTTGAGAGAACTGTTCATATTCAACTTGGGGGCAAATATTTACCTGGCTTTCTATGGATTTCCTTGAGGGAGGCTACTGCAGCATCAACAGCATTTCTTGTCTGCCTACCTCAGAGCCACTCTGCTGTGGGCTTTGCAATGAGTTATGAGGAGCCTGAGAAACCCAGACGAGGTTGGCCACACCCAGCAGCAAACTAAACTTACCAAGTTGTCCTGAAGAGTAATTATTTTCTTACAATACCTCTAGGAAGTAATGGTGAATTCATGATCAAAGAGTTATCTTCCTTGAGTGGTGCCATTTCAAAAGCTCAGAAGAACATTTGAAGTTGGAGAAAATAGAACCATGAAATAGATATTTGATTTAGTTGTTCTCAAACAATCACACTCATTTTGTCAAGCAGAGTGAAGTGAGCTAGGTCCAATATTTCATAGGGTGAAGCCTGCTGTTCAGTGAAGTTTTAGCTGCCAAATTGAGAGGAGCCTTTAGGATGTGTTTGTGGAATCAGCTCTGAAAAATAATTTCAGTTCTCAACATTGTCAGTCTTTATTTCACAATCATACATGTGTATTTAAAAAGCCTAAAAAGTAAAATATTTGATAATTTTTTTGAAGTCCAATGTATGTAATATATTCAGATTTCATAAAAGTCACCTACTGTAGAGATTTTAACATAAAAATAGTTTAAGTAGATGAGTCTTAATCAGTATTTTCTAATATGAATATGGATATGGAAAATATAATTATAAGGATGTTAGACCTCTTTTTCGCTGTCACAGCACACAGCTGGAAATTGCTTATTATTAGCTTGCAGATCCTACAGGAAAATATAGAATTATTTTTAGTGCTCAGCAAATTTATGGTGGTAATTATGGATACTCGCATCACTTCCGGAATGTGAGGTCTTATATCTTTATTCTCCATCTTGAGAAGATAATTTTTTTCAGTTTTACATCATGAATATTGATTTCTGTAATCATTGGGAGTCAGAAGTGCTTTTCTGGTAATACTGTGGGTGACAATAGTCATTTTGCAATGTAAATTGTTTGGAGGCTCTCTAGCCATGGGTTGTTTTTATATTGAAAATAAATAAAGTTAAAAAAAATCACCCTATTTTTCCCATAACCAAATCCCTCAACTTCCCTGTATCTGAATTCACACATTCTGCCTCCTTCCTTTGGAAGTAGTGTCCTTGGTTCTACTAAAAGCCAAATCCTTTCTCTGTGCTCTCAACCCCACCTGTTCTTACCCATTACTCAAGGCCCTCACTTTCACCATCACCTCCATCTCCCTGGTATCATCTGTGTCTAACACCATTTGTTTTACACTCAGGCCTTAACCACTCTGATCTTGAAAAATTAAAACCCTCAGTGATCTCATTCACTGCAAAAATCCTCAGATAATTATCTCTGTTGGTTGTTTCTACTTCTTCACCTCCCATTCTCTTCTCAGCCAACTCCACTGGGCTTCCAATGTCATCAATCATTTTTTATAAATGGCACCTCCATCTACCATTTCCACATGCCAAAAACACTGGAGTCATTTTATTAACTCAATCTTGTACGTTTTCTTATAAACTCAATCTCCAGAGTATATTTGTAACCTATCTCATTCATTGAACTCTATTTCATCATCTCTATTGGGTCCCCAACTCCATTAGTACACAGACATCAGGTCATTGTCGCCAAGACCTTCTTGTTAAATCTAATGATGGTCAGTCGTTTGGCCCTTTCTTACTTGACCATTCTTGTTAAAACTTTTTGTTCTCTAGATTTCTGTGACAGTGTACCCTCCAGTTATTTTAATAAGGAAAAGAGTGTCAACTAGGTAACTGAAAGGGGTATATTGAATTATATATACATAAAGAACATTAACTAGGTCATTGAAATGCATGAAAGGAGATCTCTAATGTATTATGGAGGTAACAACTGCAGGAAACAGCCTCCTTCTGGAAAGAAGAAGTTGGGATAATCATAAATTAGAAGCTTATAGGAGGGACCCTGAGGAGCTGAAAGGCAGACATCAAGGAGGGACAGCTACTTGGATGGAACGCCTGTTTTTGAGATCACGGGAGGGGAGTAGGGAGCCAGACCTCTGAGAAGGGCTTGCTGGTTGGTGCTGGTGCTGGTGTCACTGGGTGGGGTGTTAGTAAAACGAAATAAACTACTGCTAAAACAAAGTACTGCCACAGACAGGATGAAAAAGGAGACCTGAATGATGATCAACAGAAAAGAAAACCCAAGACCCTTCTCACTCCACGTGTTTGCGTGCCCTCTCTAGCGCCCCCTAAGGTGAGAGCCTTGCAGGGAGCTACTGGCAAAGAATAGTAGGTCTTAGCCTCACATCACAAAGCAGGGTACAATATATTGGGTTAGCCAAAAAGTCTTTTCAGTTTTTCCTGTAAAATAAAAAAAAACCACATTTTTTATTTTCACCAATAACTTTATTGATTTGGATATTTTGAGTATGTCAGCTATCTCCCACTATTGGCTTTTAGTGGGTAGACACCAGGGGTGCTGCTAAACATCTTCCAATGCATGAGACAGCCCCGCAGGAAAGAATTATTTGGTCAAAATGTCAATAGTACCAAATTTCGCAAACCACTTTTGACATGTTCTATCAGTCACAGCACCCTCTCCATACACTGCACAAATCTTTTATTTTTTTGCATTTCAGTTGTGTTTTTACCTTTCTTGAAATAGTAAAGTGTAACAACCAAAATGTTGTGTATATTCTTTCTTCTTCAGTATTAAAATGACTGCACAAAAATTCACCAATTTTGATATACTTTTAAAAAAATGCACACTGATATGACAGCTGTCTCACTACAATCTAACAAATATGTTTTGAATGAAGTTAAAAATAACTAAGCACAACAAGAGCCATGGTATGGAAAAAACTAAATGGACTTTTGGCCAGCCCAATATATGCAAGACTGAGTTTGAAGATATCAATGGCTTGATAACTGGAACAGTCTCCTTTCTCACTTGTTGCTCCTTTTTTGCTCTTTGCCCGGCTCTGCATCATCTGCTTGACATTTCAGTGTTGGAGTGCCCTGGGGCTTCACAATGGACCTTTACTCCTTAGGTCCTCTTCACCAGCCCCGTGGCTTTCAGTGGATCTGTACACTGATGATCCCCAAATTTATAACTCCAGCTGTCACCTCTCCTACAGTTCCAGAGTGAAGGGACAAAATGCTTATAATGCATTTCTCATAGATATTTATTTAATAAGCATCTTAAACTCGATGTGTTGAAAACAGTACTTTTGATATCCCTCCCATCCCAATTTGCCTCTCTTGCCATCTTCTCATTAACTTACTCATTCTATATAATTTCCTCAGGCCAAAATTTCAGTCATTTTCAAATTCAATCTTCTAATTATTCTTATAAACTTAATCCTATAAATTATTCTTATAAATGCAATATCCAAAATATTTTTGTAGCCCAATTACTATTTATTATATCCAATGTGGCAATTATAACACAAGTCACCATCTTTTTCTGGAATATTGTAAGAGACTTTGAACTTGTTGCCCTGCTTCCTGCAATCCATTTACTACACAGTTCCATGAGACTTTAGAGTCAGGCAGATCCTTTTGCTAGCTTGCTTAAAAATCTCCTAGGTTATTTCTTGGATGCAAAATAAAACCCAAATTCTGCAGCATCATAACCAAGACCTTCATCAGAGGTTAGAAGACGTTTTGTAAAGGGTCAGATTTTAAATATTTCTGTCTTTGTGGATCCTCCAGTCTCTGTCACAACTACTCAACTCTACTATTGTGATTGGCGGATTCATGACAACAGCTATAGACAATTCATAAACAAACAGGGAGGACTCTGTTCCAATAACACTTTATTTATAAAAACAGGCAATGGGCCAGATTTGGGCTTTAGGTCATAGTTTGCCAGCTGCTGCCCTATCCAATCATGTCACTTCATACATAACTTTTACCTGACCTCAGACTAACTGGCATTCTTTATAACCTCAAGTACTGTATATGTAATGTTCCTCCTGCCTGGAATTCCCTACCTTCATGGCTGGTTTCTACCCATTACTCAAATTGTCACTCAGATGTCACCTCCTTGACCACCATAGAAAAATTACTACTCTCTCTCACCTGTCTGTTACCCAGTTTAGTATATTTTAGAACATTTGTCATTATAAGGAATTTTTTCATTTGTTTATATGTGTATTATTTATCCCCCAAACTAGCAGAACAAACAAGGTGTTTGAAATCTTACCAACTATGTATTTATTGAAGGAATTAACTGAAACTGAGGGTTTTAGTCTTTTTTGTCATTATGAAATAAATCTTTGATTTGAGTTGACATCATGTTTGTCACTAATTTTCTACCTGTTTTATTTACCTTGATTTGGTCAGTTAACCAACCAGTCAGGTAGCCAATTATGAATCCGCCAATTGCTTGCTCTGTGGATATACCCAGCTAGACCCAGAAAGGCATGTCATGAGTGCCTGGTACACACATAGTTTGCCTTCCAGAGTTTTGACATATCCTTTGACCTCACAAATAGGAAAAAAATGTTTAGGATGTATATACATGACTGAGAATGCTTGCTTTTAAACCGCAGATTATAGAAACATACAAGTTCACGTGCAAACATGTGTGTTTATAGTAAGAGCCGTACAATTATTCACATGGTAGAATGAGGTGATTTCCAAAGTCCCTTTTCACTACTCAGTTTCCCTGCTACAGTCCTACATCTCAAGTACTTTTTTGAGCAAAAAGCCATCCTAAGCTGGAGAATCCACTCCCTGCCTGTTCATTCAGACAGCAGCCGTTGTACCTTGCTGCAGTGTGGTGAAGGGACTGGGACAACACTAAGGTTTGCAAACTGCAGTTTGTCTTTTCACCTCTTTACATTCTCAGAAGAAAGATCTGTTCTGACATGTGTTTGGCACTAAACTGTTGTAATCAAGTTCTGTCAAGGTTCAGAGATGTTCGTTATCTACTAGAAAGTATCTCCTGGAGTTCTGACTGCTGAAAATGGCTTCACCTTTAGCCTAACTTTCCCTGCAATCTTAGAAAATTCACTGTAGAAACCAGAGTGGCTGAGTTGATGGGTTATAACTGCAAAATTGTCATTTCTTGACAAAAGAGGGGGAGGAGAGAAACATAGTAAGTGTGGTTTATGCTATTAGTTTATAGCAATCTAATTAAAAAAAAACTCTTCATGTGTATGCATCCCTTCCAAGCACAGGCAGGTACTGGTGCCCTCCTCTTTCTGGTTCTTGTGTGTAATCCAGGCCTCCTTCTGTCTTCAATGACACATCCCCCACCCCCTGCGTCCTTGTGCAATCTGAGTTCTCTGGTCCCTTTCCTTCTCTCTCATCCTATGACTTCTTACCTCAGAAACCCTCTTAACAAAAACTTTATAAATAAATGTAAATAACAGAGAAAGTATAGAAAGTATATTTAATGAGAAGCTTTAAATATCAAGGGAAATATTCATCAAGTCCTCACTTTCCTCAGGACTGTTAGCATCATCACAAGACACATCAAAGGGTAGATGGGGAAAGCAGTTCTGTTTCACTTTCTGCATAGTGTCTCTGGTTCAGGGGCCAGAAACTCATGCATCCAGTAATCTCCCTCTAAATCCCCCAGGTCTCTGGCTTCCTTGTTAAGAAATCTTTACAACATGACAATGTGCCCTCTCATGCATCACGTCTCCTGGAGAGTTCTTTGGTGAAACACCAAATTACCCAGGTGACTCAGCCTCACTAGAACCCAGATTTCTCACCCTGTGACATCTGGCTTTTCCCAAAACTAAAATCACCTTTGAAAGGAAAGAAATTTCAGACTGTCAATGAGATTCAGGAAAATATGATGAAGCAGCTGATGGTGATGGGGAGAACTGGGTGAGGTCCCAAGGTACCTACTTTGAAGGGAACTGAGGCATCACTGGCCTATATACAGTGTTTCTTGTATCTTGTATCTTCTTCAATAAATTGTCTCATTTTTCATTTTATATGGCTGGGGAAAAAAAGAAACCTCTACACTTCCTCCCAGAGCCACATTCCTGAGTCACAGGGTCTAGAGAAGTCTGTTTGCAGCTTTCAAGCATTGGGCATTTGTGATCATTATGCTTGTGGAGGATACTTTCTCAGCCCCTCTGCTCAGGAGCCATTTTCTGTCTAGGTATTCCCTTACAAATCCTCTCAAAGGCGCCCTAAAGATTTTACCCACAGAAGTATTCCTCTAAGTGCCCTGAGGGAACTTCATTATACTGACCTGGGATATTTGTTCAAAAGCCAGTCTCCTAGATCTTACTGGGAATCCTTTGAAATCAGAGTTTCTGGGAATGGGGATCAGCCGCATGTGTATTTTTAGAATGTCCAACAGTCTCGCGTTTCTCAAGCTAAAGTTTGAGAGCCTCTGAACTATTGTGTAGCTAGTTGGAGTAATAGAAAGAAAACAAATTATAGAGCTGGCTTGGCCAAAATACTGCCTGCTTGCTCATCAAAGTGTCTGAGATATTTTGGAATAGCATTTAAAAAAAATAATTATGCATTAATTTTCATGTGTTTTAAAACAATATAAAAGTGTTATCTCAAACTAATGACATCATTGATATTATGGTTGAGGATGAGTCTGAAGAAAAAGTAAGTGAATATTTAAAGAAAAATATGAAGCAAATAAAAATAAAGGGTATTTTAGTGGGTAAAGGGGTTCTACTGTTTTGTTTAAATCTCTATTCAACCACTAATTACTTGAGTCATATCAGACATGGCTCCTCATGTTCATGCACTTGTGAGCTGCATCCACAGATGGTATGTTGTACCTATCCTGGGTGCAGTTGCCAAATTCCTGCACTCTCTCTTCCCACAGACATGAGCAGTGGGGCTGGCTGTTAGTCAAATGGTGATGTTATTACTTACCTTCAGTGTCTGATTCCACTTTCCTCCTCACCCCAACTTCCCTGGTGCAGTATATCTTTCCTCAGATGCCACCTCTGTCCACAGCTGTATTGCCCAGTCCAAACCTGTAAAAGTGTCATTCATAACGCCATTGCTCAACTGAACAGAATACTTTCTATGGACTGCTCTACCAGATGTGCTGGTTGGTGCTGGACTTTCCAAGATGCAGCTTGCTAATCTGATACATGTAATAATGCTGACATGCCAGCAGAGAGGGTAACACTGTCAATGCCCTGCCTGTGCCCCTTGACTTCTCCACGTGCTCCAGCTGGTATCCAGCCGCTACTGCCTGCATCCCTGTGCCTAAGGGCTTTTTCCAAGTTGCAGGAAACCTCCTGAAGATGTAATGACTCTCCTTTATTATTTAATCAATGTGAGAATCTGGGGTCAGATTCCAATTCAAGTAAAAGAAAAGAGCATCCTTCAGACTGGAGGACAGAGTTTGGAGCAGTCAAAAGCTTTCTGTATCTCCCTCATCACCCCTTCAGCTGTGGCCCCATATGATTCTGAGTTGAATGCCAGTTATGACTCTTACCTACCAGTAAACTTAAAATGCCCTGGTTTATCATCTATTTGACTTATTAATGTGGCTAAACTAGAGAGTCCCAGATTTTAACTTACATCAGAACCCCCTGGAGATATTGCAAAATCACATGTTACTGGGCCACTCCACTTGCACAGAGACTCTGATACAATAGGTCTAGAGTGGGGCCTTAGCATTTGCATTTCTTGTAAGTTCCCAGGAGATGCTAACGTTGATGGTTCAGAGACTTACTGAGAACTGTTTGTGTGGATATGCTTTTGCTGGAATCTCTTCAAATTTAGAGCCAGGTGTTTGCTACTGAAATAAAAAAATAATTGATTTTTCTTTAAACATTCTATCTATTGACTTGGATTAGGTAATATACTTACATGGCTCAAAGTCCAACTCTACA
>VMDR010024367.1:0-15055 GCA_007922815.1 Macrotus californicus | reverse complement strand
GGGGGGGGGAGCAAACATAGAAAGGAGTAAAAAACTATTATATAAAATTGGAGAACAAGAAATATCACAAGATCTGTGGGGGAGGAAAAACTCAAAAAAGAAATATAATTAGAATATACTAATATATTTGGTTTGGGGCAAACAATATTTACTAAGTCTTAATGTTAAATACAGTTTTTAAGTATAACTAAAAATAGTGATACATCTATATCTATGAAGACAAAGAGCAGCATAAGAGAATTAAACCTTCTACCTGAATAAGAAGTCAATACATACCAAAAACTGATAAATCAGGAATAGCGTTTAAGAAATACAATTTATGAGTTTACGGGATGTATATATAATGATGAAATAACCACTAAAATCAAGATAATAAAATGTTTCCATCAGAGCCAGAAGTTTCCTTATATCCACTGGCACTCCATCCCTCTTGCTATCCCTGGCTCTAGACAATCTGATTTCTATTAATTTCTATTCATCCATGTTCACGGTCACTGAATCTTTCATTTCAAATCTCTGATTTGCTGTTGAGGCTATCTAGTAAATTTTTATTTCAGTGGTTGTACTTTTTAACTTTAAAATCTCCATTATTTTTATTGTGTAATTTATATTATCTATTGAGATTGTGAGTTTGTTAACTGATGGGATATTTTCTTTTTCATCTTTGAATATACTTATAATTGCTGTTCTGACAATCCTGGTCTGCTAAATTCAGTCTGGGCCCAGTCAATAGTCAGTTCTACTGAGTGATTTTTTTTTTTTTTGAGTAAGGGTCACACTTTCCTATTTTGTTGCATTTCTGGTAATGTTAAACAGAAAAATTGTTTTTCTTTTTAAAAAAATATATTTTATTGATTACGCTATTACAGTCTCAATATTTCCCTCTTTGCCTCCCTCTGCCCAGTACCCCTCCCTTCCCACCAGCAATCTTCCCCTTAGTTCATGCCCATGGGTTGTACATACAGGTTCTTTGGCTTCTCTATTTCCTGCACTGTTCTTAACAACCCCCCTGTTCATTTTGTACCTGCCAAATATGCTTCTTAATCCCTGCAACTTTTTCCCCATTCTCCCCCTGCCTTCTCCCAGCTGATAACCTCCAAATGATCTCCGTATCTATGATTCTGTTCCTGTTCTGGCTGGACACTGTAGCTAACACATGAAGTAATAAGCAGACTTTGGCAAACTATTCCTAAGAGACGTAAGTAACTCACCCACATGAAACATCACAGGATGTTCCAGAAGTGGGTGACACTAATAAACTAGGGGTAAAGGAGCCAGCTCACTCACTAACACCAAACAGCAGTGCTGCACAGGTTACTGCAAAGTCAGTATGTCCCACCAACCAGAAAACAGAATTAATAGAACAGATAGCTTACTATGGATTTGAAACAAAATAGTTTGTTTTTCTAATGGGTCCCAGAAAGAGAAACCTGCTTTTCAGAAATTTTTGCTTGACAGAAAAATACAGTAGGATTTTGTATTTACACATGGAATGAAGTAGAAGAGAATCAAGAGAGCACTGGGAAGGCATACAAGCTCTTTGGGGCTAAAAAATTTTGTTATTTATCCTAGTAGGATTATTAGGATCTCAAATTTGTATATTGGAAGCTTAACTATTTATATGTGGTGCGTTCTTACATTTCTTTGTTTTTTCAAAAAGTTTCTTGTGAAAATGTTAGCATTTCACAGTCGTGCTAAGAAAAACAGGCAAAGTACTTATCTCTGTACTTGAAATGCTGTTTTTTTTTCTCCTCTCCCCCTCTCCACTGAACTCCCTGCACGTGACCTCCATTTCTCTGATTCTGTTCCTGTTTTGGTTGTTTGCTTAGTTTTTCTTTTCTTTGAGGTTCATTTGTTGATAGTTGTAAGTTTGTTGTCATTTTATTGTTCATATTTTTTATCTTCTTTTTCTTAGATACGTCCCTTCAACTTTCATATAAAAATGGCTTGGTGATGATGAACTCCTTGAACTTGACCTTATCTGGGAAGCACTTTATCTGCCCTTCCATTCTAAATGATAGCTTGGCTGGATAGAGTAATCTTGGATGTAGGTCCTTGCCTTTCATGACTTGGAATACTTCTTTCCAGACCCTTCTTGCCTGTAAAGTTTCTTCTGAGAAATCAGCTGACAGTCTGATGGCCACTCCTTTGTAGGTAACTCTCTCCTTTTCTCTTGCTGCTTTTAAGATTCTCTCCTTATCTTTAATCTTGGCTAATGTAATTATAATGTGCCTTGGTGTGTTCTTCTTTGAGTCCAACTTCTTTGGGACACTCTGGGCTTCCAGGACTTCCTGGAAGTCTATTTCCTTTGTCAGATTGGGGATATTTTCCTTCATTATTTGTTCAAATAAGTTTTCAATTTCTTGCTGCTGTTGTTCTCTTTCTGGCACCCCTATAATTCAGATATTGGAACGTTTCAGGTTGTCCCAGAGATTCCTGAGCCTCTCTTCACTTTTCTGAATTCTTGTTTCTTCATTCTGTTCTGGTTGGATGTTTATTTTTCCCTATTGTTCCAAATCGTTGCTTTGAGTCCTGGTTTCCTTCCTGTCACTGTTGGTTCCCTGAATACTTTGCTTTATTTCATTTTGGGTATTTTTCATTTGTTTTTTCACTTTTTGACCAAGTACAATCAGATCTGTGAGCATCTGGGGCACTGCCCATGGGGGAGGGGCCAGAGAGGGAACAATGTAGCTTGCCTGCTTGGCTCTAGACCACTTTCCAACGGACTCTCGTATGAGACTGGGAGTTTCTCCCACCTTGGCAACCCTGTAGCCCACAGTCAGCTCTGAGTCTCAGTTTCCCGTTCAGCCAGCCCCACCCGTGAGGTCCACCTCCTCACTGCAGCCTGAAATGGTATTTTAAGTCAGGTACAGGAGGAAATGAGAAAAGGCATATAGCTACTGATGTTGGGCTCTGTATTGCAAGACCAAACCTCAGTGAGAACTCTTTTAAGGGATATGGAAAGATTTCATTAATGATCAACTGTCCCTTTCATCCTTAGGAATCCATTTAAACTAATTCTTCTCTATTGAATTCTTAAAAGTTTTATATTAATATGAATAAAGAAGGCAGTGGTCGTATAGTCTGAACTAAGAGTTTTTGTTTGTTTGTTTTTGGGGGTTTTGGGCTACGATTTAAACAACGTAATACTTCAATAAAATCTAAGCCCTGGACATAAAACAAATGCTGAAAACGTCACCAATAAAACTGACTAGGATGTCAGAGACTCTAGGAAATAAAGATTCTCCCCACCCAAACAAAACAAAAAAACATTTAATGTTCTGTGAATTCATGCCCAAAAGTTCATGGAAAACAAATTTAACTTATATTAAGTAAGAGTATTCTAATGTTTCTCTTCACTATGTGAACTCAGCTTCAAGTTTTTTCTTACCATTACTATGACAAAACATTCATGTATAGTATACAGGAAAATTGATATGCAATCAAAATTGATACATAACAAAAAATGAAAATTTCTCTTAAAAAACACTACTTAGCTATCCATTAAAAAACACAAAAGCTGAAAATACAATAGAAAAATATATAAAAAAATAAAAAATGAGCCTTCAAATTTTATAATTTCAAAAACCAGAGCTTGCAAAATATGCAAATAAAGCATGTTGAGAATGGATATACCTTATTTGTTACAGGTTTACAAGCTTAATGATAGGAATACTGTATTGTTGGCATAGCCCTATGCAAACAAAAACCAAGCATAGCTATCATTACAGTATCAGGTCAACATTATCAGGTTAAGTGGGACTTGACTTTGCAAGCAGCTTTATTATTTTACATATTAGTTAACCTAAACCCACCTGACTGGAGATGTCCGTTGCGGCATGTCAAGTTAGTACTGTCATTATAGACGTCTGTTTGTGACTTGGAAAATTGCAAAACTGGTTGCAGCTTCTCTATGCAACAGAGGAGGGTAAGAAAGAACAAAATAAACAAAAAGAAAAAATACATAATGAAATAAAAGGTACACGTGAAGATGCAAAATGATTCAAGGTGTTACATGGTTGTTATTTGATAAAGTTTTGCATGTATATAAAATTCTCTTAAAAATATAATGAGTAAAAACTCAGGTATTAAAATAGCAGCAGAAATTAATAAATGAATGGCTATGTTAGAAACATGTCTTAGTCAGGTTTGGTAACCTGAGGCAGCTCCGTATCACTATTATCACCAGCAAATATTTTCTGAATAGCCAGTACGTCTAAGTCATTGCGTAGAAAGAGCAGCATGAAGATTAAAAAATGAATATTGGTCTCTATCATCCAGATACTTATTGAATATAATTGGCAACTTACAACACAGTTTTTTAAAAAGACTGTATAGCACAAAAGAAAGAGAACATTAAAAAGGTTCTACAGAAAAAATGTGCTACGAGTTGGCTAGGATTTGAAAAGAAAGAGAAAAGGACATTTCAAGAAAGAAGAACAGCACTTAAAATGACACAGAAGGAAACTGTAAGGAGTGTCTCAAAAGTGCCATATTCAGCTACCTTAATATATGTCCCGCAAGAAATAAAGGCAATAAAGCAGAATGGAAGAAGCATGCTTCACACCTGTGTGTGCAACACCCTACGACTTATTCATGCACACCTGTCCCCACTTATCTGCAGGGGGGACGTTCCAAGACCTCCAGTGGGCCACTGAAACCACAGATAGTACCGAACCCTGTACATATTTTTTCCTACACAGACAAACCTATAACAGTTTAATTTATAAATTAGGCCCGGTAACAGATGAACAACAATAAACTAATGAAATAGAGCATTATAATATACCGTAATAAAAGTTATGTGAATGTGGTCTCTCCCTTTCTCTCTGATAACTGATCTGACAACCAAGATGGCTACTAAGTGACCCACAGGCAGGTAGCATGTACAGCGTGGATACACTGGACAACGGGATGACTCGTTACCCGGGTGGGATGGAGCAAGAAGATGTGAGATTTATCATGTTAGTCAAAGCAGTATGCAATTTAATTATACCCTGCTTATTTCTGGAATTTTCCATTTAATATTTTCAGACTGAAGTTGACAGAGGGAAACAAACTACAGAAAGCAAAACCATACTAAAGGGAGACTACTACTGTATGTGAAGATTATCTCTAAAAATAACCCAGAGAAACTGGTGACAGAAGCTGCCTCTGGGGAAGGGACATGAGTGGCTGGGGCATAGCATGAAATAATTGCCTGTCATACTTAAGCTTTTAAAATTTTGTGGCATGTGCCTAAAATTAACCAAAAATGGAAAAGGATTATTTCAACCCTATCCCTACTTCAAATAACAACAAATTTTCTCATGATCCAGGTTTTTAAATCTAGCACCTGAAGCCCAAGAGGGTAGCAGCTTGAAACTCCTTGCTAGTTGACAAATACCCTGCTCCACTGCTTACTCACCAGAATGAACTGGCTTTTAGCTTTTCCGAGGCTCTCAAAGATTAAATAAAATAACATACATAAAGTCCCTACTCTATGCTCCATTCATAATAGGGGCTCAATATTACTTAATTTTGTTGAAATATTCCAAGTTCTCATAACTGATTCTTTTCTTTAATACTAGAAAGTCAATGAGTACATGCAAAAATATAGCACATCTATACTAACTCTCCTACACTTCCATTTCTAAGGTCAGACAAGCAGGCGCCATGCTGGGTTTATGCTACACCACACACGCCTTTGGGACAGGTTAAATAGCAGCTACCCTTTTTGCACAAAGCACAAAGTCCTGCACAGCTTCTGTGTCCTAGAACTGGCTGATACAATATACTTAGAGCTGGGGGTTTTTTTCTTGTTGTTTTTAGTTAACAGGTAGGTCATCTGATTTTTCTCAATGATAATACTATTCAAACCACCATACTGAGAAAGAAACCATTTATGTTGGCAAAAGATATAAATTAGGAAAAAACAATGATTTGTAAATGTATTCTTTATCAATTAACGCTCTCTTCAATGCAATGTAATGAAAGTTCACCTAAACATTAATTATACAATAAAAACAAACAAAGTAAATTCTCAAGTTTTGATTACTAATAACTAGGAATAAAAAGCCATAGAACCTGTTTTTTAAATGTGTAGGGTTTAGTTTTATATGCATGGAAACACACATACACAGTAGCAATACGCTACTAATGTGAACTTGCTCCTATTCATTTTTCTTAGAGTTTAAACTTAGTTTAAAACTTCTTTTTAGAATGACTAAACATTGTGTAATCAATAACTTAAAACAGTCACCTTGCTTCCTGATCCCCTCATATGCAATCCCACTACAATAATCTACTTGAAAGGAAAATCTTACCCCATAACTTCTGCATAAAACCCTTTAGCAGCTTCCCACTGTCCTAGATCAGCACTAAAGCTCCTTTACTGACAACCAAGGCCATCTATACAATCCAAAATTCACATCTTTACCAGCACCCTTCCCTACTCACTGTACTGATTCTTGCTCCTGGGTCTTTGTTCATGCTGTTATTTCTTCCTGAACCATCTTTCTCTCAAACATTCTTTAAAAACTTTTATTCATCTTTTCAAATCTCCACTTTAGGCTTCACTTCTTCAAGGAAGATTTTTTTAAAAAGATTTTATTTAGTTATTTTTAGAGAGAAGGGAAGGGAGGGAGAAAGGGAAAAAAACATCAATGTACGAGAGATACATTGATCAGTTGCCTCACATGACCCCAGCCAGGGACCTGGCCTGTGCCCTGACTGGGAATCGAACCAGTGACCTTTTGGTTCACAGGCCAGCACACAATCCACTGAGCCACACCAGCCACAGGAGGAAGATTTCTTAGATACCTATTTCCCCACCCCTATAAAATATTTGTATATCCCATCACGCAGTGACATGATTTAACTATGTGTATCTGCCTCCCCCACTATGTCATGAGAGCCTTAAAGAGAGGAACATTTTATCTAATGTATCAGTAAATCGGCTTGTTCAATATTCAAATATAATCAAGCTCCAACCACTCGTTTACTATGTGTCCTGACACCACCTCGGTCTAAGCCTCTATCATTTTCTCGTCGTGTACAAGAGTGGTCCTACTTGTTCTCCCTGGTTCTTCCTTGCGCAACACAGTATAGCAAGAGTGACCCTTTTAAAATTTAAGTCAGATTATGTCGTTCCTTTCCTTAAAATCCTTATAACTGCTCCCCACTTCAGAGGTAATAAAAGCTCAAATCTTCATGGTGGCTTACAAGCCCCTGTGTGTTGTTGACAACTGCCACCCCCATTAGTTCTCTGACTTCCTGTCTACAACTCTCTCCATGCTGGTGCACACTGGCCTCTTCACTGTTCTCAAACATATCAAGTGTGTTTTCTTAACTTAAGGCTTTGCACTGGTTCTTATGTCTCTCTGGGCCATTCTTTTCCCAATACCTGCATGGCTAACTCATGTCAACTTCTCCAAGAGACACACCCTGACCATTCTATTTGAAACTAAAAATCCAAACCATCTCCCGTCCACTCCTGATCCCCCTTATTGTGTTTTACTTTGTCTTTTTCCCACATATTTACCACCTTCTCACATAGTGTATAATTTATTTATTTTTATGTTTATTGCCAATGTTAGCTGGAATATGAACTCTGAAGGAGGGATCCTCATCTATTATCCTAAGTGCCTAGGACATGGTAATCACCCAATAAATATTTGCTGAGTTAATAAATTCAGTTTATCCCTTGGCATTTTACCTGGTGGAGAGGTAATTTAATAAATGAATAAACTTAATAAATGAACACTGAATAAAGCCAAATTTAGGGAGAAAAAATCAGGTAACCTCATGCCACCATGTCTATAAGTATGTATGCATAGGAAAAAATAGTATACATAGGTTCAGTACAACCTGCAGTTTCAGGCATCACCTGTGGACAGAGGGGAGTACTATATATAATATAGATGAACTCTTTCCAACTTTATCAAAGACCGCATCCTCTCAAATTAGGGTGTCTGGGGAACTCCCAGTATCATTCTCCATTCTAATTAGATACCTACTGGGCATTCCACCTCCGAAATGCTCCACTTCTTAAATGGCACATAATGCACAAATATGCTCTACTGTCCACTTGTGCACAGCTCTTTTTTACTGTCATTGATATACATAATCCCAGACTATCTGCATTCTCAGAAGACAGGAATATGTTGATGTATTCTATCCCACCACATATTTTTAAAAGTAACATCTTTTGAGGCTTCCGGTCAAGATGGTGACGTAGGCAGACATGGCTCACCTCTGCACAACAACATCAAAGTAACAACTAAAATAACAGAGCAACCAGCACTTAGGGACATCAGAAATCTAGTTGAATGGCAGTCTGACAACTACGGAATTGAAGAAACTACATCCATGCAGACTAGTAGGAGGGGTGTGGACTGTGAATGGGCTAGCCTCACTCCCACATGGATAAAAACTTGGGAGGGATATCTCAGGATGAGGAGTCCTGGATCCACACCAGGCACCCAGCCCAAGATTCCTGTGCCAGGAAGACAAGTCCCCACAAATTCCAGCTGCAAAAACCAGTGCGGATTGAGTTGGTGGAGGAGGTTACTAGAACCCTAAGCAGTTCCTCTTGTGGAACCCACATATTGACTCACCTACTCAGACTCACTTCCCCAGAGCTCCTGCACTGGTGTGGCAGCTTGAAGGGCACCAGTGGTATAGAGGGAGAAACTGAAGTGTCTGGCACCGCAGTGAGCAGAGGCCATTGTCCACTTGCTGGGACCTCCCCCCATAGAGCTGGTAGGCTAGTGCCATATCTGAGACTCCATTAACCTGGCTAACACTGTGTGACCCATCTTGGAGATCCAGAGACTCTACCCCACCCAACTTATGGTCCACCCAAACTGCTTTTCCGTAAGAATGGCTGGTCTTGGCTCCTAAATCCCATCAAACAAACAAAAGCTGGCTTCAGTAAGCCCTCTAGGCAGCCGGATTAGAGTCACATCTTGGCTTCACCTGGGAATCTCCAAGCCCAGCACAAGTAGCAGCCCTCTCAGATTGCTTTATAACACAGGCAGGGTGGCCCCGGGCAGAACACAGGTTGAGGCTGACCTTGGCCCTGCACCAACCAGGAAACCACAGGGCTAATGCACCCAGTGGACAGTTACAGATCACGTCTGAGCACCACCTCTCTGCCCCTGCACAGCTGAATCTCCACAGAGGGCAGCCAGTCTTTACAGATTGGCTGTCCCTGGGTAAATTCCTCTCATTGATATGTCAACAGCAACCAAGGCTCAACTACAATAGGAAGGTGTACTCAGCCCACACAAAGGGCATACCTCGAATACCCAGCTTGGGTGATAGAGGAGGCTGTGCCACTGGACCCCACAGGACACTTACTACATTAGACCACACTACCAAGAAACGGAGTCAAAACAGCTCTACTTAATACATAAGAAACGAACACACGGAGGCTTTCCATGTTTGGGAAAGATGGCCCAACTGTAAGAACAGATCAAAACTCCAGAAAAAGAGCCAAATGAAATGAAGATAAGTAATCTATCAGATGCAGACTTCAAAACACTGGATGCTCAAGGAACTTAGTGAGGACCCCAGCAGCATAAAAAAGATCCAGTCAGAAATGAAGGATACATTAATTGAAATAAAGAACAATTTACAAGGAAACAACAGTAGAGTGGATGAAGCCAAGAATCAAATCAATGATTTGGAACATAAGGAAGCAAAAAACAACCACGTAGAACAAGAAGAAAAAAGAATCCAAAAAAAGAAGGATAGTATAAACAGCCTCATATGGGTGCCAGAAGACAAAGAGCAAGAAATTGGAAATCTATCTGAAAAAATAGAGAAAGAAAACCTCCCTAATTTGGTGAATAAAATAGACATGCAAGTCCAAGAAGTGCAGAGAGTCCCAATTGTGATGGATGCAAAGAAGCCCACTCTAAGATATATCATTATTAAAAGGCCAAAGGTTAGCCCTGGCTGGCATAGCTCAGTGGATTGAGCGTGGGCTGCAAACCAAACGGTTCCTGATTTGATTCCCAATCAGGGCACATACCTGGGTTGCGGGCCAGGTCCCCAGTGGGGACCATGTGAGAGGCAACCACACATTGTTATTTCTCTCTCTTTCTCTCTCCCTCCCCCTCTCCAAAAATAAATAAATAAAATCTTTAAAAAAAAAAAAGGCCAAAGGTTAAAGATAAAGGGAGACTCTTAAAACCAAAAGAAGTTACTGGAAAGTTGCCAGATTGGGGGGCAGGAGAGAATGGATGAAGAGGTGAGGGGATTAAGTACAAACAAGCAGTTAGTACAGAAAACCCATGGGGATATAAAGTACAGTACAGGAAATGGAGTAGCCAAAGAACTTATACACATGAGCCATGGGCATGAACAATGCTGGGGGGATTACTTGAGAGAGTAGGGGGTGCTGGGTGGAGGAGGACAAAGAGGGAAAAATCAGAACAACTGTAATAGCAAAATCAATAAAATATAATTAAAAAAGAAAAATAAAATCCAATTTAAAACTCAAAAAAATCAAAATAAAATAAAAGTAACATCTTTCATCCCTGGCTGGGTAGCTCAGTGACAGTGTCATCCTGATATTCCAAGGTTGCAGGTTCAATCTCTGGTCAGGGCACATACAAGAAAGCAACCATGTAGGGTGGAGGGGAATAACGGGGGAAAAAAATGGGACAACTGTAATAGCATAATCAATAAAATATATTTTAAAAAAATAAAGAAAAAAATAAAATAAAAGGGTGTAAAGATAAAAAAAAACAACCAATGAATGCAACAAATCGATATTTCTCTCTCTCCCTCTCCCCCTCCTTCCCCCCCCCCTCTAAAACCAATAACTTTTTTTTAAAAAGTAACATCTTTCACTAATGGGTACACAGCACTTTTGACGATGACAAGAGAGAAACAACATCCAAAATATTATTTTTTAAAAATGTTTATTGATTTGAGAGAGAGAGAGAGACATGTAAGTGAGAGAGAAACATCAATTGGTTGCCTCCTGTCCGTGCCCAATCTGGGATGGAATGTGTAACTTAGGGACGTGCCCTGACTGGAAATCAAACCTGCAACCTTTTGGTGTATAGGAGGGTGCTCTAACCAACTGAGCCACACTGACCAGGCTCAAAATATTATTTCTTTTAATGTCTAGCTTAAAAATATATATTTTATTTATTTTTAGAGAGAAGGGAAAGGAGAAAAAGGGGGGTAGAAACATCAATGTGTGGTTGCCTCTGGAGCACCCCCTTCTGGGGACCTGGCCCACAATCCAGGCCTGTGCCCTGACTGGGAATCAAACCAGTGACCATTTGGTTCACAGGCAGGTGCTCAATCCACTCAGCTACATCAGCCAGGGCTAATGCCTAGCTTTTATAACAATCAAGGCTCTATATCCAACTATCAATTTACAGGTAGGACAGAAGAACATATTGAAAGACACCATGGAGATGCACACACAAATCAGACTGTAAGAAACACTACGTAGCAAAGATCTGGTTCATTGACAAATAAACTCTCAGAAAACTAGATGGACTTGTATGTTAAAAGAGATATACTGTGGGTTATGTGGCCTTAGGGAGAGGTCTGGAGCTGCCAACGTCCCTATGCTGAGTCCCTCCGCCACACTGCCCACAGATGTCATATATGGATTTTCTTGAGATCCTGATCTAAACAATTATAAAAAAATAGTTATTCAATTATGTGATTTATATTACATATAAATTATATTTGGACATTGACCATTTTTGGCCCATTTTTTTAATATTAAAGAAAATGATTGGTTATTTTTACATGGGTAATGATATTTTTAAAGCATCTTTATTTTTTATAGATATAATATGAAATACTTATAAATGATATAAAAAGACGTTACAATTTGTTTCAAAATATAGTAAGTGGGAGAAAGTGGGTAGGGATATAAACAGGGGTTTGTAAAGTTTTTGTATAAAAAGCCAGGTAGTAAATATTAAAATATTTTTAAAAGCTACATTTTAAAAGTCTTTGAGAGTTATATCATCTCTGTACCAACTCTTCAACTCTGTCCCTATAGCATGAAAGCAGTTGGACAACAGATAAAGAAATGAGAGTAGGTGTTTGACAATTTATAAAAATGGGCAGCGGCCTGGGGTTGGCCTATGGGCTGTCGTTTGCAAGCCTTTGGATAGATAAATCAAGGCTGACCATGAGATCATAATTATTGAAGCTAAGTGAGTATCATTACCCTCTTCTATTTTATATGTTAGAAATGTCCTGTAAGTTAAGGAAAAAAGCCTATGTCACATTTTCAAGATCATTGATCTATTTCCATCCACATTAAAGGTTCATTGAACACACATTTTAGATAGATCTCATTCCAATCATATAATTCATTGATACCTAGAAGTTGTAAACGGTCCTTGGCCATAACCAAATTAGTCATCATTTTAGCTTGAAGGCGTCTAGCTCTTTCACACTGTTCACCTGAAAGAAAAAAACAGAAAAAAAATTAAAATAACCAACATTTCTCTACTAATATTGCTTCAAGATAAAATATTACCCCAGCTAATCTCTAGGGGAGTCATAGTCTTTATAAAAAAATTTTAAAAATACTATTTTCACATAATACTTTTTTGAAAAATTACAGTTCCTTCTGCTGGTTTCAGATCTATTGTGGTATTCATGGATTTTGAGCTGTATTTTTTCCCTTGTGTTAAAATCTTTGACATTGGCATGTGCTTTACAACCAGAGCCAACTTACCACTGCTATCAGTGAGGCTGCAGTCACTACAGTTTGTCACTGCCTGCACACACTCCGTTTCAGTCACAGACATTAACACTGCTGTTATAGCTATGTCTAAGTAAGATAGGCCCCCAAATTCAGCGAGGTTTAAAATTCAAATTCTAAGCAATAAGAAGAGAATGTATCAGTTTAATTGACACTGTTTTTTTCTCTTAGTGACAGAATTGAAGGCATTTTTGATTTGGTGAAATACTCTTCTTATAAACAATTCATTTTCTTCAAACTCTTCTATGCAATTGACATAGAACAGCAAGTATATTTTGTACATAATTCACAAAGTCATGCTCATAAACTCATGAAAGTCTCAAATGCCCAGCCCCCTGGATTTACTTGTTCTGTTCTGGTCTCTTTTATTAAGTAGACCAGTAGCTAGAGAAGTAGTCAAAATAAAAGGGGACAGAAAAAAATGGTAAATAGTGGATACATTTTAGTTATTGGAGATTAACTGATATAAGTATCAACTAGCCAGATAACAAACATCCACTGGGTAGACTGATCCATAAGACTAAGATTCTTAGCCTACATATTATTTTTGCTTCTCATTTTACTTTAGTTATGATGAACTGAAGTATGTTATTTAATAGTGATGCCCATGTACTATACAATAGTCAGAGCATAGTACGTAAGAATTCAGGCTGTGAAGTCAGACTGCCTGTGTTCAAGTCCTGGTCCCACCATGTGTCAGCTGTGAGGCTTCAGGAATGTTACTTTAACTTCTTTGAGCTTAGGGTTATATATTTGAAAAATAATGGTAACAGCAGCAGCCTCAAGAGTGTGGGGTTGGGGTGAAAATTAAGAGAAGCACGTGAGAAACAAAGATGGTTAGGCACCTAGTAAGTGTGCAATAAATGTTATCTGTACATTTAAAGATATTAGACTCTAATTTTTTTTTATTTCAGGTGATAGGAAAGTAAAGCTAAGAAATAACTGCTTTGGTTTTAAAAAGCCAAGTGTGAATCAAAGTAAGACACTTACAGCTCATATTCTAACATGAAGCCAAGCAATACTCACAAAAGCAAAGGGGAATCTGTGGGTTAGCCACTCCTCCCTGCCTCAACAATGAGGAAAGGGCAGGTTCCAAAAATGGCTAAACACAGGATTAAACATCCCCAACAGGGGTGCCAAGAAGGACCCAAGTAACATACTTGTTTTTGCCTGGCTGCTACAGCAATCACGTTTGAGCATCTCTGGTTATAACTTCATTTTTAGCACAGGTAGCACACATTAATTGTAAGTCTACAAACATTAACAATAACATTTTAAAAACTTTTAAATACTTCTGCTAAGATAACTCGGTTTAAAATCAAGGCAATCATGTGAATACAATTTTGGATGAGTCCTAAACAAATAAATGTAAATATAGCTTACCTTGTCCTGTAACTATGACAGCTATTCCTTTTTCTAGTTCTTCAATACCTTTCTTGTACCATTCCACAGCTTGCTCCTTTTGTCCTGCTTTAAAAGAGAAATAATTAATTGTATATATCACAAGCATAAAGAATGCACTAAATATCTCCCAAAGCACGCTGTTATTAAGTGATACATGAAACAGAGGATTGCAATCAAATAAATTCAGGAAATATTACTACATGACTTCTTTGTATCTTTAGCATCTTAACAAATATGTGAATTTCCAAGAGGAGGACATAGACTTCAATGTTTCCCAAAATTTTAGGGTTGTGAGTTTTTAATTTATCATCCGATGGTATTGATGCTTATAACTATTCAAATGATGTACTGAGAAAAAAATTTTATTCTGGGAGAATTTATTATTAAATAAAAGTTTTTTAAAACATGAATATAATTTCAATAATATTGAGGGGCAAAAGAGCACTGTTTGTACTCAAATCTGATGTAATTCCTCCTATATTCCTTGTTGTGTGCCTCTTTCCTAGTTTTTATTTCACAAATGATTGCATTATAAGAAATGGTACATGAGATTACAAATGTGGCAATTAGTAACACATTTCTATTTTCTTTGAAACAAATGACTGGTTTACAACATTAACTGCTACTCCAAATTAAGCTTTAAAAGGATCTAAAAATTCAGCACAATCAAAATGTGTGCAACAAGATTTTTGTAGAGTAATAATAATTATATGCAAATCTCATTTTTTTTTTTTTGCAGTTCTTTTTAAATTGAATTTATTGGGGTTATATTGGTTGATTAAATACATTTCAAGTGTATAATTCTATAATACATCATCTATATATTGTATCGTGTGTTCACTACCCATAGTCTAGTCTCCTTCTATCACCATTTATTACCCCTTTACCCTCTTCTACCTCCCCCACCTCCTTTCC
>VMDR010024366.1:0-15071 GCA_007922815.1 Macrotus californicus | reverse complement strand
CATTTTTTAATCTATTGAGACTCAATTTGTAACCCAACATATTCTAGAAAATGTACCATGTGCATTTGAGAAGAATATCAATGCTCTTGTTGGTAGACAAAGTGTTCTGTATACGTCTGTGAGATACAGTTAGTTTCTCATGTTTTAAGTCTTCTATTTCCGTACTTTTTTTTCTGTTTGCTCTAGTCATTATACAGACTTATGTACTGAAGTCTCCAACTATGACTGCAGAACTGTCTATTTCTCCTTTCGGTTTGGTCAGTTTTTGCTTTACATATTTTGATGGTCTGGCATTAGGTATGTAAATATTTATGATTGTTATATCTTCTAACTGTATTGAATCTTTTATTAATATATAATTTCTTTCTTTTTCTCTTCTAATCTTTTTCTACATTAAGCCTATTTATTCTGAGTGCATTTTAATTTTTTATAATTTTTCTCATGCATCTTCTCCCTAAAACTAAATGTAAACATTAAAATATAATGTTTTGTATTGGAAGCGCTCTTCATTGACTGAGTATAAGTGAATCAAGTACAAATGCAAATAGCTTCACATTCAGAAGGCAACAATATATGCAAAGAAGGTAAAAGCAATTGTGGGAAAACATAGGAGTCAGCAAATAGTTCAGAGATCTTAAAATTTAGGATTTGCAGTCCTATTTGAATTTATCTTTATGTCTTTTACATGAGTAAGCTGTTTAACTGCACTTAAAAATAATCAATTCTTCAGGATACACAAAAAGCATACACAATTGAATTTTCCATACATGAACCTTTGAAACATCTTCTTCCAAGTAGAAAGGAATGCTTTTGAAACAAACTGTTTCAAAAATTACTTAGGCCAGATGGAAACCATTGAGATGTCAAGACATGCTAGTCTATTGTCTTCTCCGACTGGTTTCAGTTTGTTGGTGGAGTAGTTGTATAACTTTAAAATGAAAAAAAAAAAACTTTATAATGCTTCTTAGTAATGGGCTCAGCTAGCCACCAAAGTGACTTCTGGAACATCAAATTAGCTTTTGTGATAAATATTGCCATGAAACCAGTAATTAGTTTCTAATGATCCTGCATTTTTCATCGGCTGTAAAGCCATAAACAGATGAAGATTTTGGCTCCTTGGCAAACTCTTTTTGACAGAGATACCTGGGAAAAGTGAAAAAAGATCTTCTGAAGTACCCCAGGCCATAGAAATCTGGCAAGGAGCTCATGTGCTGGAACACACAGCAATTTATTCACCAATATTTTTAACTCCCTCCAAAATCTTAACTGTAAGCATTGCAGGTCAAACTAACGAGTGGGGACTTTATTTTCCTGACTAAATAGAAAGAGAAAAAGAACTGTTGGGTCTTTAAGACCTGACTTGACCCACCAAATGGAAGAAAGGCAAAGCGATAAACTCAAGTGAACTCTATGAAAACAAGGAGAGGCTGTCCTATTCCTTACTTAGATTTCATTTGCTAATTTGGGATGCAAAATAAAAATCTCTCGAGGATTTATTCGCTCACTTTATATAGCAAATATTTGGAGGATGTTCTCCATGCTAAACACTGGCCTAGCTGCTAGTATGCAAACCTCAGTTAGATATTGTTCTGGTTCTTGCTCATAAATCAGTTGTTGGGTCATGGGGTAAGAAACGGGGTAAACCAAGCCATCAATGCAATATGTCCTGTTATGATAGAAATCTCTCCAAGCATTTTAGAGACAGAAGGAAAGAGCTACAACCTTTGCAATGGGTGTTAGGAAGACTATATATAGAGAGAAAGTGAATTTACCATTAAAGACATCTTAATGGGTGAATAGGAATATCTAGGCCAAGGGATTTAAGGTGAGCAAAAACAAGACTTAACGGACATGTTGCTAAAGGCTAGAGCAAACACTGTCCAGAGCAAGAGATGTACATAAAAATGTGGCAGCAAGTGAGTCGGGACATGAGTTTTTGTAGTGTCCATTCAGCAGAAAGTCTGATCAGCAAGTATTGAAGCATAAATGTTAATGAGAACTCCATAAACATTCTGAGAAGCAGTCATTGAGAACAAAGCCAATCCATGTTTTTCTTTTAAAAAAAATTGAATATTTCAAATTCTTATAACATTCCACTCAAAAACTTCTTGTATCGCTTTAACGCCTCACTAACATAACAGTCGTGAGATACAAGGGAGTCCATGAAAAAAATACCCACTGAGTAGAAATTATAGGGCCTTAAATATAGTTCTCCTTCCAGTCTGTTCTGCTTTTTGACATGTTATTTAACCCTTCTGAATCTTAATTGTATCAATTATAATAGGAATTCAATAAGGAGTTTTTAACCTGAGTTCCCTGGTAAACTTCAGAGGGTTTGTGGGTACCCTGAATGATGTATGAGGGAGACTCAAAAAACCTGGAATTTACTTGTTAAAAAATTGTGTATTTATTCTTACATGTTTAAACTTCAGTCACCTTCAAAATACTCTCCATTTGACATAATATACCCATCAAGACATTTTTTTCACTGCTCAGAACAGTTTTTAAACTCATCAATTTTGATGCCTTTTAGTGCTTCTGTTGCTTTTTTTTTTTTATCTCTTCCACATCGGCAAAATGTTTCCCTTTGAGATTTTTTTTTTATTGGATGGGGGGCGGAGTTACCGGGGGCAAGATCAGGTGAATAGGGAAGGTGGGACATGGGGCTTGTGTCATTTTTGGTCAAAAAAACTGCTGAACGCTCAGCACGGTGTGGGCAGGTGTGCTACTAAATCACCCATCATGAAAAGGGCAAACTTGTTGAAAGTGTCTTTAAAAAAATTCACTGATACTGAACATAGCCTCTCACAACAACTTCAGCTGGTAGAGCGATAGAGAAGGGTTCCTAGAACACTAGCCTAGTGAGGGAAATCTGTACTATAAAGGGCCCACCCTCCAGAAGATAATTCCAGTTATTTTGGGGGGTCCTCCCTCATATAAAATCTCATGTGTAGGTGTTGGTGTACATCTTCCTGGCAGTAGGTCCACAGTTTTTATTAACTTTTCAAAAGCTCAATTTTTTTAATTCAGAAAACTACTGAATTAAATTATCTACAATATCAGCTCAAAAACCCTCTAGTCCTCTGATTCTACATGTAATATAAGACCTTAGCTGTAGGCTGTCATACTGTCAATGTTTGTGGAACTAGTCAACAAGTCACCTTAGAAAAGAATGCCACAGCAGGAGTATCTCCCAGTCTATTGTGTGGTAATGGGTTTCTGAACCAAGTGACTTTCTGAAGACCATGCAAAGACAGGGAGACCTTAACCTTTATCATCCCCATCAGGACACTTCTGGGAGTAAAAGGAGACACTCTCTGATGGATTCCAGGGCAGCATGTTTGAACAAGAACTGTCATAGACAAACCCAACTGGATGTTCTTCCTATAATACAAGAAGCAAAAACTACTGGTAATTAACCAAATACTAATTCTACTCAAAATCTGAGTCAGATCTAGAGCTTCATATGACTGCTTCCATATTGACGAAGTTTACATTGGCCATAGTACTCTCCAAGATTGATAGGTTGTAAGGACTTACGCTATTTGAAGCAACCAAAAATTGAGGCCCCTTAACAGAAGGACACGATTGTTATTGAAGGTGGCAGACAGGGCTGGAGGGACGACCCCATGAAAATGCTACTGAGTCGCCCACCAGGCAGAACCCACAGAGTGGGTTCACTGTTCTGTGATCACCTCCAGGGTTCAGTAGTTCAGTATTTATTTGTAAGCTTTGAAAATCAGATTCACTAGTAGATCCAGAAGTGGTCTAGCACAAAGAATATAGTCATGATTCACAGAAGACACTCAAAGGGCCAAAAAAATAATACAGGAAAAACTACCCTTACTAGCAACCAGGAAAGTGCAAATTAAAGCAGCAAAGTGACACCACTTTTTGCTAACAAGATTGGCAAAACTTAGAAATATTGCCCATGCCTACTAACACTGGAAAGAGGAGTGCAACATCTCAAATCTATATATCTCTGTACTTTTAAACTGATTGTATACATGCATTTTGTCATTTGGAAAAACTAAGTTAAAAAGTAAAACAAAACAAAAATTAAGAACAGAGGAGAGCCAAAGAGAAAACAGAAGAAAAGGTAAAGAAAAACAGTTTGAAGGGGGCCAGGGCAACAGAGTGGAGTCTTTGGAAAACGTGAGCAGAGACACTGCCAGCGACAGGCTGGTCGCAGAACCTTTAAGAACGTGAACATAGGTAAGCCAGTTTTAGGTGTTTTCATGTTTCTTTTATGAAACCTCTCCCTCCCCCTACACTTCAGTAAAGTCTGTTGCTCGCAAAGGCTTTGTGCACTTGTCCTTGGACCTGTGCGAGCAGAAGGGAGAAGCCCAAGATTGGGAAGGGGGCAAGGTCGAGAGCTGAAGAGGGGCAAAAGCTCAGAGCCAGAGTGACCATGAGAACCCAGGCTCCTGAGGATTTATCAAAATCTTGAGGAGAGTTTTGCCATTGCCACCAAACATGAGAGAGGAAATTTGTGACAATTTTAGCTAAATCTCAAAGCCCAAATGACCCCAGCTGATATCTTAGTGACTAGAAGTTAGGGGAACCGCGGTAGGACCTGTTCTACCTTGGCCTCAGATACACTCTGTCTTGTGGTGATTTTGTTCACCTCTGCTTTCATCTGTTATATTGAAATTCTATTTTGATTCTCAGAGGGTGATCTTATTTCCAAGGCCTTGGGCTTCCTCTCCCAATTGTTTTAAGGTACCAAGCGTAAGGAGGGACTGCAGAAGTGCTATAATTAATAGCTTTTATTCTCTGCTTCCTGTAAGGCCAAAATATTTGGCAAATTATAAGGTTATTTAAGGCACAAATCTCATGGGTACCATCAGTTATTATGTGGGTCTTTAAACTTTGCAAATGGATACGGTATCTTGCATTAATACAACATCTCATAGAAAGGAGTTTTCCAAGCACTTCAACATGGTAATTTGATATATTTCTAAATTGATGTGTAACAAGATTATACTGCAGGTGTAGTGCCGGATACTAGGGGTATAAAAAGAATGAAGTACAGTGCCTGCTTTCAAGCAACTAATAATCCACAGTTGGAGAGATGACATCCAACTCAATCAGGGATATACAGCTGATAGATGCTCCAAGGGCCCAAGAGAACAGCCTGGAAGGGGCCAACCTTAGGCCGGTGCCCTTTGTGTTGGAAACTTTCCATTAACCTACCTGCCCTGCTCCAGTCTCTACCTTTTTCCATACCCTTGAAGACTGACCCTTACAAACTATATCACCCAGGCTCATGGGCCCTCTTGTTCGTGGTCCATTTCTTATGGGGGCATGCTCAGAAGACTGGCAGGAAGAAAGAGGGAGAGGTCTGGTGTTTCTTCCCTGCTCCCTCTTTCCTTGGGGTCCAGAGTCCTGGTGGGGGGCTGTGGCTCCTTCTCTGTGGCTCCTCTCCATGGTTCACACTCTCCATGGGCACCAGTGATACCGCATCCCCTCCTTGTCCCATAGACCCAGAGGTGGTAACGGCTTTTAGCATCTCCAGTCTCTGGGGTCTCAGCCCCTAGTGGGTTCTCTCAACCTGTTCACATCTGTCAATAGTGTCTACACTAAACTTCTTCAGTCCAACCATCTGAGTAGAAATCCTGGCAGACCTCGACTGATCCATGTTGAAACAAAGACGTATTTCTCACCTGTGCTGTACATCCATCGTGGGTTAGCTCTGCGAAGCGGAAGCTCTGCTCAGGGCCGAAGGCCGATGGACAGATGCTCTGATACTGCAGAGACCTCAGGGGCAAATGAGAGAGGCCAAATGAGGGAGACCAGGTCTAAGACGCTTCAGCCAAGAAGTGACACATATCGTTTCTTCTCACAGTCCACTGGACACTAAATGTCATGTTTATGACCCCACTTGATGGCAGGCAGCTGGGAAATGTGAAGGAGTACATGAGTATTTGGTGAGCAGTCAGTGTCCCTCCCCACCCCAGCACAGGGGGCAGTCATGGTTTAAAGCAGATCTTCAGGGACCTGGAGAAGCACAGTTCAGAAATCTGCAATGTTGTAACCGTGTGCACGAGGACATGTTTTCACATGTTCATGTGAGATATAATATGACTCTGGCCATGATGAGTCAATAACCGGTAATGAATGACAGCTTCTACTAAACCACTTTCCAGAGCCAGGAGCTCAGTGAATTTTGAATTTTTGAAGATAATTCTAGGAGCTTGCTTCATATTGCTGGGAGGTTTTAACATCTTGAAAATAAACATCCTAACTTGGTAATTTTGCCTGGGAATAGCCTTGATTATATTTTTCCAGTTCTTATTCTCACCAACCACTACAACTCTTTGGGGGGTGATAATCAAAGGTAGAGAGAGGTACAGTCAGCCCAAGATGACTTTATGTAACAGAGAAGCTATCCCTATAGACTCATATCTTCTCTCTACCCCAAGGAACCTCCTAAAGGAAAAGAATCAAGTTCACTCTGTTTCCCCCCAAATAAGAGATTTTAGTTCAGCAGAGCAGTTATAACTGTGGAATCTCAGATATTCATGCAGTTATTCAGCAAATATTTATTGAGCTTCTATTAGATGTCAAATGCCAGGCAAACTTTAGATACCGAAAACACAGCAGTAAACAAGCAGGCACAGCCATTCATTCCCCCCTTGGCCTCCTGGGGAAGAACGAGCATCAGATAATGAATCACAAAATAACTTTTTCAGGTTACAGATGTGACTGGAAAAAAAATGCAAATGGAAAGGGAAAGTTAAGAGGGACTTCTCAAGACTAGCAGGTCAGGGAGACGGTGGAAGGGGTGGGGCACGGGCAACTTCTAGCCTGGAATGACCAGGACTTTCCGGAGAGGCTAGGAAGGAGACAAGGTAAGAGCTGGGGTGGTCTCATCTCCCCAGGAACCTCACGTAGAAAAACATGGACCTTCAGTGTCTAAAGCCTAAATCTTATCAGTTTAGTTGCTAGAGTTTCCCAATTTGGAAAAATAATCCTACCAACTTCATGGCCCAATTCTAGACCTCCTAATCAGTGTGGGACACATTCCTGCTTGGACTGAGCTGTGTCCATCTGCCCCTGGGCAGGCCGGCGTGTTGGACTGGCTGGTGGGACAGCCCACGGGAAAGTCTCTGGCCTGAGAGACTAGGTCACCAGTTTTCTGAAAAGACTTCTAGACGGAAGAAGGACTCAGACGAATGTTATTTTCCCCCGCGACAGTAAATCCTCCATCATTGGAAGTGAGGGGTGAGTATTTAGTGGAAAGGAGGGCTGTAAATAATAACTAAAATTTTTATTTTTATTTTTTACCAAAAGCTTTAATCAGGGACCCTGTAACCCATGTATGGCAAAGCATCATACGAAATGGGAGAGAGGCATCCCAAGTGGGGATAGGCATAGCACGGGGGCCATGGTGGAACGCCACAGCCCCAGGACCCGCCGGGGCAACTCCCCTGCTGCCAGAGTCATTGACTAGGCAGGTCCACACTCCTCAGCTGGCAGCAGAAGTCTCGGCAGCAGATAGCAGTGAAGGGCACCAGAGCAGATAAGAAAAAAATTGATGGACACCACCTGGTAGCTGACAGCAGTCATTCGTGAGCACAGGAGCGACACCCCCTGGGAACTCCCAGGGATAATTTGAAGGGACTTTGTGAGGTGTTGGATAACCTGCAATAAATAGTAAGTGCTGCAAGTGCCAGCAAAACACAGGTAATTACAAGATAAGAAAGTGGACAATAATTTCTTTGGTAACTTCGCAAAGCACCGTTGGGTCAGAATTGTGGCGTGATAGGGTTTCAGCTATCCATATACCTACTGAAAAGATAAATCGGCAAGCCAGAGTTTTCAAATCGATTCCTGGAGAATATCAGGGGAAATTTTCTGCTGTAGAAGGCAGAGAAAGCCAAATGACAGGGAGAAACCAGTCAAGAATCTAAAAAGGTAGACAGAGAGAAAGAAGCTGTAGAAGCAACCATAAGAAAGTTCAGACACCAGAATTTAAGGAATTAAGGGATTTAAGGAGAGAAGTCAGCAAATAAAGACAATGAACTTTAGCTGACCCATTTTTCACCAGCTCCTGGGTCCAGCAGGAAGACTGAAAACGGGAAGTAAGGCTGACAGACAAAGGGGTTGGGAGGAGCTGGATGCTCTTCAAGCGAACAGACCTGCAGGCACAGGGACAAGCCAGACCAAGGTGTGAGGGGACCGGAAGACAGCAAGATGCCAAGTTGGCTGCACATGGATCCCTGCAGAGAACTCAGAGGCAAATGGGGCCAGGTTGCTACTGAGGAGCTTAAAGAAATAGCACGATTATATGAGGACAAGAGAGAGAGAGAGAGATTTTCTAGTTTTGCCCAGAAAAAAAGAAAAGGCTTTCCCTGGAAAAGCTCAACAGACCCTTCAGACACGAACGGAGTCCAAGGCAGCATGTGATAGGGATCTAGGCCCCACTCCCACCCGCTCTGGCCCCATGGAAGTGAGATGAGTGGCCCCAAGGAAGTGCTGCTCTGAACCTGGAAGCTGGCCCCGCCACTGGCTGTCCATACAGGGAAAGCAGCAGCTCCTCATGAGCCACTCGCTGCCCTACTGAGTGGCAAGGTTAAATGTCAGCAAGAGAAATCAGCTCTGGCCCAGGTTAGCACAAAGTTTCGTTTTTAAGATAGCAGTTAGTGCACAAAAACACTAGAACACCTGGAGAAGCATATTGGAGGGATGACATCCTAAATCCCACCACAAAACTCTCCAGGGAAGAGCCCCCTGCTGCCCCCACCCCAGGCCCAGACACTGCAGTCAGTCCTGCCTACCGAAGCTGCCTCAGTAGCCTCAGGAATGCCAACACCCTGGAGCCAGAGAAAGGGCCCTCCAGACCTTTGACACCGGAAGGAGCGGGGCCCATTTCCCAGCCACAGGGAACACTGGGAAAGCCAGTGTTTGGCATTTTCCACTCAGTTGTAAAAGCCACCTCTGCCTCCCAGGAAGGCCCATAAGGTGATGGTTCCCCAGAGGACAGTCCTTCAGACACTGAGGGGTCGAAAAGGAGCTCCTACCACAGTGACACTCAGCTTGATGAGCACTTTCATTTGTGACAACCAAGGTCTTATCTGAGTGGCCATGGACAGCCCCATCTCTGAGCCTGTCCACCCCTGGTACTTAGCACTTCTCACTTTTGCGGTTTGTACGGGGAGACCTTAGAGACAGCTGAGCCAGGGGGATGTGGGAAGGCAAGGGAGGCGAAGGCAAGACAGAGGGGGAAGCTGTCCCTCCAGATGCCCAGGAGGGTTGTGGCTTCTGCCCTCCCTAGCCTGAGATAGACTCCGTGGACATTCCCCAAAGTACACCTGTCCATCCGTTACACTTGGATGTATGGGGGTGTCCTTTTTCTTTCTCTAAGCATTTTGCTACATTTCATGGGTAGCTTCCGTGCTGTTTAAGCAGGTAATCATCTATTCCTTAAAAACCCTGGCACGATTTATCAGAGAGTCTGCTTGGCTTTCTAATGAGAGATCATAATAGCTGTACTTGCTGGTGGCTCCTTTTCATTTTCAGATTTATCAAGGTCTGATTTAATTGCCATAAACAAGGAAAAACAAGATCAAATTAACAGATGAAATCATAGGGTTTGGAGCTGATACATATTAATGAGCCCTTACTTTTGTGATCTGGATAATAATGACCCCAGACCTTGATAAAATTAGCCAAAAGGAAAACAAACATATCAGGGCGCTGCAGGGCTTGGGTGTTTCTAGGCTGGGAAGCCACCAGATGCAGACAGAAGATTCCTGGGTGAGTCAGAGGGGGCGGGAGCAGGTCTGCAGGACGAGTGGCCTCGTTGACCCACGCCTGAGCCCGCTACCGGTTTGGGCTGGAGGGGTCATGCCGGTCCTGTGAGTGGCCCAGTGATACCCACTACCCCCTCTGCCCAAACCCCAAGCCAGCCCCTCTTGGCTGTGCTTCAATCTGAGAAATCAGACACAATATAAGCCACTCCTCAATGGAATTCTCTTCAGTCCTTTTAATAGGCTTGAAGTATTTTACATCCATAGGAAAACCACCTTTGAATTAGTGGTTTTGTTCTCTGAATTGTGCTTTGTATTTGCTCTAATCAAATTCCCTCTCACCCAGATAAGCATTAAATGTGGATCACATCAGAGGCAAACAGTTGCAGCTCCCAGCCTGCTCTTCTCAGGGAGAAGAACTTGCCTTTGTTATGGAAATGTTTCTCCTGAGTGAGCTGACTCTGGGAAGCCGGCAGCAGCCAAAACACACCCTTTCAGCCCTGTGTTTCTGCGCTGCTTCAAGACCCGGAGACTTTAGCAAGGCATCTTATTTGGGATGAGAGTTCTATTTCTACAGAAACATGTCATCCAGTTTTTGAATGAGCCCCTGGGCAGCAGTATTGTGAGGCCGGTAAGGATGCCAGCCTGGAGTCTGAGAAGTGGGGTCCACCTCCCAGTCCTACCCTCTCCAGGCAAGGCACTTAACTTCACGAAGCCTCTGTCCAGTGGAGGCCATACAAGTACTTAGGCCCAAGGACTGTTGACCACCAAAGGAGGGCATGTGTATAAAGTGCACAAAACAGTTCCTAATGCATAATATGTACTTAAAATGTCCTTATTTTGCTGCACAATTTTTTCCGATTTTATTCTTAAATCTCAAATATTCTTGAAATAAGCTTCTCCACTTCTGTTGGTGGCGTAGAGCGGTGGTTCATTCGCAAGTGGGGTCCTCACACAAGCCGCATCAGCATCTTCTCAAAGAAAGAGGTTGCCAGACAAGCGATTTCTCAGCTCCTGCCCCAGACCTGCCAATGAGGAAGCCTAGGGGCGGGACCCAGGCAGCGGCACTCTCACCAGCCTCGCAGGTGGTTAGGGTGCATGCTCCAGTTTGAGAGCCACAGGTGTGAGGACAAGGTGGTATAGCAAGTCTCTCTTAGAGGAAATGTTACCCTATAAAGGTCACCTGCCCAAATCTTAGCTTCTTAATTTATTGGCTATTCATATTTAAATTTATTGGGTTGGCACTCACAAAAGTGGCTTCAGCTGGTGTCCAGTGAAAGTGAAATCAGTTACATTCGGCTTCCCTTACTGTGAGCTTTGCCAAAGCAAATTTCAGAGAGTTCCACCTTCATGTGTCCCACCCACGTACCCGAGGAAAGAGTCACTGAATCACAGCTCCAACAGAGGAGGGGAGCCTTCAGGTAAATCAAAAAGATCGGACGCTCACATCAATGACTCTTGTGGGAATTGGGACTGACAAACCGCAAAAGCTATGGAAAATCTAAATCTTTTTATCCCAAATGTCCCAGACAATATTAACGATAAACACAGGGGTGATTGTTTTTAAATAATAAAGCCACATTTGCAGGCTCTAGGTCTTCTGTGGGGTTTCCCTGCCCAGAAGATAGGTCTTCACAAACAGATCAACTTTGCCAATCAAAACTCAAAATGCAAAAGTTTGTATTTTTTTTATATATGTTCCTGGAATGTTTTAGGCTCTACAGATGATTTGCAATCTACAACCTTAAGAACCAGCAATGTGCCCTAGGACATGATTTTGATCTAAATATACTCTAGTTAGAAGTCTTCTGTGTTTAAAGGTTGTGTTAGTATTATTGTTAATATAATAAGTATTTTTACCTTCACAATTAGGCAAAACTAATGCTCTCTTCTATTCCCAGAAAGTGCTGCGGAAGCTGATGCTGCCCGTGCCACTCTGGGGCTCTCCGCAGCTTCCACATCTTGAATTACTTGTATCCCACACTTACAGCACACGTTCCTTTCAGGAAGGCTTGGCAACACTACGTTTCCTCACCGGGGTCTGACATCTGTCAATTCTACGACACTGTATAAGCTGTGACTGCTTTATGGAGGCAAACTGTGGCTGGTGGAATGGATCGTGTTACTGAATAGCTACATCTCTAGGATTTAGAATCCTTTAAATATTAGCATTTCTCTGGATTGCAGAACATTGTGCATAAAAATCTAAGGATTACATGAAAGTCTCTCTTCTTCCTTCTAGATGTGGCTGAAAGCGTCTCCTTCCCCATCCCCCACCCCCCAGCCCCCTGGTGATTTTAGTCTGCAGGAGAACTACTGTTTTCGCTTAATTTCTCCCCTCAGATTTTGGAATTTCTTTTCCTTTCAGTATTAATATTACAACTCTAGCATAGTTGGGGTCCAAAAAGGACATCCTGAATTATTAATTGGGAAATGCTGTTGATTTTTTGCTTCAGAAATTATTTTAAAAAATAAATAAATAAGAGGCAGTGATGGCATAGCCATTAGCCACAGGGCAGCTGCATTCTCTGCAGTCCCTGAGACCCTGGCAGAAAAGAACTGGGCTGAAGAGGACACTCAGAAGAGGCCACCGAGGCCCGTTAGGACTGGACGAGGGAGGGGCCCAGTTATCGAGCAGCGGTAGGAAGCAAAGCAATCCCACGAAGAGTGACGAGACAGTAACGAGAAACACAGGAACACAAGGTAGGGCTGCAAAGTGTCCTTCTACAGGGCTGGCTTAGAAAAGGGAAACAAAAATCACAAAATATACAAATTCTCTGACAGCCTTCTGCCTCTACTAGCCTTTATAGCTCTTCCCCACCTTTTGTTAGACTTAGGAGGCAGAAAAATGCAGCAAGTGGCTAAGTATGGGGGTTGTGGAATCATGGACAAGGATACAAGTCTTGCTTTGTCTGGGGGAATTTTGTTGTTGTTGTTGATTACTGTCTGTGTTACACTGGGCCAGTCACTTAACTGCCCGGGCTTCCATTCTGGCGTCCGTCAAGTTGAGATAATAGTAGCATGTAGCCATGGGAGATTAACTAAGTGGCAGCTTGGCACAAGCCCTCAATCAGTACTCCTCTTATCATTCCATAAGCCCCTGCTCTCAGCTGTTACTAAGTGAAGTAAGCAGAGGGGGCCACGAGACCGGGAGGTGGGGATGGCTACCTATCCCCTACCTGGTGGGGAAGTGCTGAGCGGAGATTCACTGATTGTGTCTGTTTTTCACCATAACCCTCTTGTATAATTTTCTGGACATTTCTGATCTCCTCTTTCCTATGTCATGATGTCTGTGGTAGGCAAAAAAAAGCCCCCCCCCAACCCCGCCTGCCCCCACAAGATGGCCAGGTCCTAATCCCCAGAACCTGTGAATATGTTACCTTACGTGGCAAAAGGACTTTTAAAAAAAATGTGAATAACTTGAGAATTTTGAGATGGAGGGATTATCCTGGATTATCTGGGCCAACCCAATGAAATCACAGGGCTTCTTCTAAGAGGGAAGCAGGAGCACCAGAGTCAGAGGAGATGTGACAACAGAAGCAGAGGGAGATCCGAAGATGTGGCTTTGAAAACTCAGGAATGGGTCACCAGCCAAAGACTGTGTGCAGCCTCTAGATGCTGAAAGAGGCAACGGGAATAGATTCCCCCCGGTGCCTCAAAGAGAATGCAGGCCAGCCAGCCCCTCAGGTTCAGCCCAAATGAAGCCCGTTTTGGACTTGTGACCTCTTGAACTGTAAGGTAATAAATCTGTGCTGTTTTGAGCCACCACGCTTGTGGTAGTTTGTTACCGCGGCCACAGGAAACTAATATAGTGGTATACTGCTGTGTAATTCTACATTGCAATAAAGAACTACGAAGAAAAACAGCTCTCTGCCCAACGGATAGACTGATTTGCTCAGGCCAGCAGTTCCATAGATTGGCCTTCAGAGAAGATGCAGCAGAAGTAAATTTTTGTTTAAAAGTGAGTACGGTTTACTCGGGAGAAACAGTCGTGTATCAGAAGAGAATTAATTACTTGGGATTAATTTTAAATATGGAAGAGGGGGTGATGTTGGTATTAAATCGTGGTTTTATATCATTTTCAATGACAGTGGTATTCAAAGAGGAGGTTTCTAGAACACAGCCAACCCCTATCTGTCCCTCAGCCTTCACGTGGTATGTTGGAATGGGTTGAAGAAAACCCAATGGAGCAAGCTGGGAAATATTGGCTCCATTTCAGGCCACAACTCAGTCCCCAAGGGGGACACGCAATGCCATTGCCTAGTTAGTTACCTTCTGTCCTAGCTGCATCACACTCTCGAGATCTTTCTGCCTCCTTTTGAACACGTTTTTACTCTTCTACCTGGATTAGAGTCACCTGACTTCCACACATTTTCACTATGTACCCGTGCTTTTCATTTTAAATTTTGTCTTTGCAGGAAAAAAAGCTTTGCCAGAGACACAAGGTAGGACCCTCAGACCAGGCCTGAAGAGTATACAGAATTGATAGACTGAAAATTGAGCCTGGAGTAATAGATTCCGTCCCTAAATCTCTGACCAGATTCAGTGCGTTCACAAAAGGACAAAATGAATCCACAAACCACAGGATTAGGGATCAATGTTCTCCATCAGAAACAACCACAAACTATCAATTTGTAGCACATAAAAATAAAAAGAAATTTTATAGATGATAAATTACCCCATCTATCAGAGCGAGAAGTGCCTGGTGGGCCCTCAGTCAACACATGTTGGTGTTTTTGTAAAGCGCTTTCAAAGGGCGATGACTCATAACTGAAAACAGGAGCGCTTGTCCATCAGGAAACCTCAGAGCATGGTGATGTCACACACATTTCCTTAATAAATAGGTGGTAAGCACCTATTGCATGTTGTATGGGGACACTTTGGGGAATAAGTCACATCTGGAGACCCTCTCTGCCTTTTAACTGTCTCCCTACTCTTTATCCTCATTTTCCAAATTCCAAGATATAGCCACCTCCCTCACAGTTCACTCCCTTTCCAGATCTCGCCACAAATTCAACAGCTTCTTCCCAGTCATTTACGATAACTTACAAAGTCCAGGGAAACTCTACTCGCAGGAAAAAGGGAGCCAAGAGAGCTCCCAGTCACTACAGGGGGTGTGACGAGACCCACAGGGGGCCATCTCCCCCAACCTCCCCATCTGCTGGTCTTTGTTGCTACCCCTGCCACAGATTCCAAGGACTGATCTGGTTGGTGGTCATGTGTGTATTTGCCCAGACCTGGAAGAGGTTCTGGGCAAGTGGAAGGCAGCCTGGCTTAGAAATGTCTTCCAGACTGTAGCTATTAGGGCTTTTGCAT
>VMDR010024365.1:0-15072 GCA_007922815.1 Macrotus californicus | reverse complement strand
CCCCATTCTCTTTTTGTCACTCTTTTGGTCTCTCTGTCCGTATCTATTCATCTCAGTGCCCAGGAGGTCATTCTTGCCTTCTGTTTTCCTGCGTCGCCTCTTCTTTCACAGTCTTCTGTTTCTCCACTTGTATCTCTGTTATTCTTGCTCATTTTTGTCTCTTTCTTAAGTGTGGTTGTTTCTCTGCGCATCTTTTTCTGTCTCCTCTACACTTTTTTCTCTCTTTATTTTTTATAATTATAGTAGGAAAATTTTTTACTTACTTAAATTCTCCTAAAATATATTTTTTAAAAAAACAGAATAGTTTTCTGAATCACAGCTTCTGGCAGTGAGTAAAGGTCACAATAAAGAACAATAAGCCCCAACTCTCTGTGGTAGCTTTTATTTTTCCCTAAAGAGAGTCCATTTTCCTACAGACATTCATTTAAGGGAGATATATGTCAGGTTTCTTTTAAAGTGCCAAAACTCATACAATTCCCATAACTACGGGTAACAATTATAATGAGCAGATCACACCAGCTTAAATACTCAAGGTCATCTCAAATCCTGAAGAGTCCCAGGTTACTGTTACAGAGGAAAATTTTTCTAGTAAATACTTGAACTAAAATCCAGGCAAATATGCTCTAGGTCTTCATGTCCAGATTCTTAACTCTTTCATATTGTGTAAGACTCTTATTCAAATCTAATTATGCAACAACAAGACCTGCAAGTGTTTTGTAAAAGTCTGATTTAAAAATTCCTAGATAAACTCCATTTGCTAATTTTCTGTTCTACTGTCTGTATTTTTCTTTGTTTCATCTGTCCTCTTCTCTTTCCACAAGTTCCTGAGGACAATCCCTAAAAATACTATCAGTCCTATTGTTCAGGTGGAGGAAAATTTACCCCAACAATCCTCATGTCTGTGGATGTCTAGACTGTAAATCTGGTGAGTCAGATGGGCTCCCGCAGCAGCCAGGGCTGTGTAACAGAGCATGGTCTGACCAGCGTTCACTCCCACCAGGGTCAGCGCCCCCCGCATCACTGCACTGAAGCTGCTGAGGCACTGCTTGGTGTTCTCACGAAATCTCAGTGCTCTGGACTTAACACCAATCAGAGCATCATCTCCCTTGTCCTGATGGGCATAGATAGTATCATACATTAGAGTCCACATAATTCCAGAAAAATGAAGAGGTAGTCAAACAGATGGATCACAGAAGCCCGCAACAGCATACCATCCAAGTAATGCTCCCCAATTAAAAGTGAACTCCGAGGCTAATTGAGGCCAGTACATAATTCCTTTCATTAGGGGGTAGATAATGATAAGAAGTAGGGTGGGGGGGCTGCTCCAAGAGCTATATACTGTAGTAATTCAGACACAGAAGAACTCCCAAGTGCCAGGGTCCGCTGTCCCTGGAGAAAAACAAAGACTGAGAAGTCGAAATGTCTCTAGCTGCTTTTGGGTGATTTGCTGTTCTTGTCACCTTTTTATCGGAGTCCCATCCCAGTCCCACATATCATTAATAGTAAAGCTTGTTCCACCCATCAGAATGGCTCCAGTGCCAAAGAGGGGCTAACATGTACCAATCTGGAAAACATCCCACTTTAGCTGCCAAACCAATGGCCCAGGTACATGGCAGCTAAAGCAGCCAGGTTCCAATGGGCTTGTTCAATGACAGAAGGCACAAGTGGGGCTGCAGAGGGCGAGGTGCCAAGTCCAGGACTGCTTGGCCTACGGGCTGAGTACAATCCAGCAAGGCCCCAGGAGCAGCCATGCCTGCGTCACACGCTGAGGGCCCCATGCAAGCCCCGAGCTGCCCTAAGGCATGAGGTTTTCTCTCTTCTTTAATTGATCTGGATGTAAGACCAAAGAGGTTTTATTTTTTTTTAATTTTTTGATTTACTGAATAGTTTATTTTCATTGTTCATTTTGAAAGTTAGTGTAAAAATATTTTGTTTTGTTAAAATTATTTTATTAAGTTTAAATAAAAGCATTTATTAAAAATTACTACATGTAATTTTCAAGGTCCTTCATTATTACTTTTACCTCTGTGAGTTAGTGATCTCACTTCCATAAAGTTCCCCTCTCCTGCTTCAGGAAATGAAGTCTCCATTCTGGCCATCAAGGGGAAAAAATATATAATCAAGAACTGAGGAAAAAACTAACACTGTTGAACACCAACTGTGCATCAGGACCTAGTACATGCCTCACCCCATTTAATCATCACAATAACCCTGGAAAATTGGTATTATTTTTTCACTTTGCAAATAAGAAAACTGAAGTTCAAAGACAAGAAAATAAATAGCCCTGGGCCAATAAATGGTAGAGCGGGGCCTCAACCCCACATCTAGGACTGATGCTACCAATTATTTGGAACAGATTCCTTTAGATTTACTTTGCCATAAATCTAACTTTTGGTAGGAAAATGGATAAATAAATTGAGTTATGTTCACATAAAGGACGACAACACCGCAATAAAAAAAAGAAAGAGTGCTGGTATACACAACAACACTGGTGAAGCCCACAGAAGTCATGCTGAGTAAAAGAAGTCTGAACAGGTGATATGATTCCATCTCCATGAAGTTCAAAACCAAGCAGCACGAACAGATGACATGGAGATCAGAAGGATGTTACCTTGGGTGGGGGAGATACAGACTAGAAAATGACAGGAGGAAACTTTCTGAGATGCTAGAAATGTTTTAAATCTTTATCTGAGCAGTGATTATATGGACTTTGCACATGTGAATTCTCATCAAGCTGTACACAGATTAATGCATTGAATGCAATTTAGTATATCTGTCATCCCTCAATTAAAAAAAAAAATCATTTTCTAATGTTAAAATGCATGTTCTTATGTCCCACTACCAGAGATTCATTTCCAGAAGTCTGGAACTGAAAAAATTGACTCCAGTGGGGAAAAAAACCCACATTTTGAGAAACCTTGGGGCGGGGCCACATAACCCCTTTTCAGGACTACTGAGCTGTTAACTGAACCCCAAGACCTGCCTCAAAGTCTGGGACCTTTATTTACACTGCTTCTCCTAAAGTCAAGGGTTGGTTGAAACCGCAGACTCTCAGTGCTTTTTATAATCTTGTATATTCTTTTCTCTACTGCCTTATATGTTTATTTCTAAGTAATCCAGACTGAAGCATTGCACGTAAGTTACCCCATGTAATGCTCATAGAGATTCCATGCGGTAGTCAAGACAAGTTTTGTATTATCTCCTTTAGGAACCAAGACCCAGAGGCTCAACAAGATTAAGGGAGTTTCACAAGATTTCAGAGCAAATCAAAAGAAAATATCATAATGGAATCTAAGTCTTCTGTCTCCTAATCCAGTGTCTTCCCTGACACAGAATACTTATGGTAATGATCTGGGCTGAGGAGGTAGAAAGGATCTGTAAAGCAGACCTGCCCATGCCTACCCCCATGAACTATATGCCAATGAAAACTGAATAAAAGATAAATAAGAGGAAAAGAAAACTATAGTCAATGGCTTACATTTTCCTTTGGTTAGTTGCCCCCTTTTAGCCCTTTTCTTACTCCAGAGAATTCTGACTGCCTACCTCTGCATGCACCTGTTGTCCCTTAAGCACAAAGGTAAGGGTAGGGTATATCTTCCCCGAGGGAGCTCTCCTTCTGTTCAGTCTGGGCCCTTCCACTTTCTGGAATGCCTGCATTATATCACCAAGTGATTCTGATAGAATTCCCCTGGGGAAAGACCCAAGTTCAAAACAGCCCAGCTGGAAAATCCATCACAAGATTTACTGAAGAAAAAAAAGTTCTGAAAAATTTGGCTCATGAAAAAAGGTACTAGGATACCTCCCACCCCCTCACTACCTCACCACCAGGCCAAAACCTCCTTTTAACTTCTCCTTCTTCACACTTTGACCTGTGTGACAGGTCACCAATGCATTAAGGTCATCAATGCATTAAGAAACACTGGCCACCTCCTAGACCAGAGGACACACAACGTCTCTAAGGAAGAAGGCATCCCTAGGGCTCCTTGATAGCTGTGTTCACAGCTCTCTCCATGTGACTCCTGGATACCTATAATCATTCTCACCAATTCTCCCTATTCTTCATCTACTCCCAAGCAGAGATGATGTCTATGTGCTCCTTTGGGAGGCAATCACTCAGCTATGGCTCATAAGATTAAAAAAAACACCACCTTTAATATGCTGTGTGGATGCTGTTTAATAGCTTCTTTCAGGTTGAGGCATTTTCCTGAGGCAGCCTCCCACTCAGATCCTTGAGCCAGGTGTTTCCATGGAATCTCAAAGGTTTAACTGCTCTTAATGGGCTCATGTCCATTAACCAGTTGGTACTTTCCATCTCTCTTTCCTGACTTCCACTTGACAATGAATGATGAGGCTAGGAATGTAAGAAAAGGACACAGCTCCAGCTAATTACAACAAAGGAGTCTCCAGAGGCCAGTGGCCCAGCACTTATCTGGGCATGGAGGGGCTTGAACTACATAGGTCACTCTCAGGGAGGATCCACTATCTGAAAACTACTCCTCTGTAATGTCTCTGTCTTGTTCTTCCTCAGTATTAGATTGCATACTTTTATAAAGTTAAGGCTTGGTTTCTTTCAGTAGAAGAAAAAGAATTGGACTGTGAATATGCAGATACAAGTTGATAGAAATCAATGAAATATCACACTTCAATCCTTCTCATCCACAATCCTGGGAAAGACAGGCCTCCCACAGCTAGGAAATAGAAACTTCCACTGTGGTCACTCTCCCCATTTCCACCACAGCCTACCTCTCATCTGTTAGGAATTAGAAGTTAGTTGCATGGGAAAACCACAATCTCACAACTGCTGCTGCCAGGGTTGCCACATATGGCCACAAATAAGGAGTGTACAACTCCAGATGGCACCATTCAAATAGACTAAAATGTATATGCAACTTTGGGGTGTTGCTTCTACTAGGGAAAGCCATATGGTTCATACTGATAGAGTACTTTATTATGTGTATTTTATTGGGTTAAGTATTTATATGTATCATCTAATTTAATCTCTATGACAACCCCTTGAGACAGAAACTATTCCCATTCTTTTCTAATAATGAAACTGGCACTCGAATATTTTGAGAAACTTTTCTAAGTCATGGCTATGAAACACCAAATATTTGTTTCATGGCCTTATAACAAAGATAAAATAAAGTTTTTCATTTATTTACATGTCTTGGTTGTTTATAATCTATACCTTGGGATGATCTTTCCCTTAGTGGAAAGAGCCCTCATTTGAACAAAAGGAGATCTGTTGTCCTATCAGAATCTTGCACAGCATCTAGCATCTCATAACCTCTCGGTACATAAATTAAAACTTTCCAGGTCTACCACTTTCTACCTGTATAACCTGGAAAAAGTGTTATCAAACATCTAGATTTCAGCTACTCCATTTAAAAAATAAAACCATTACTTTCCCTGCCTACTGTAGGATTGGTAAAAATAATAAATGCGAAAATGCTTTGTAAGTTGTAAAGTTCCATAACTAGGACATTAATAATAGTCATAAAGGCAAAATGTCTTCTAGGAGTCCAGCTGGGCAAATTCCCATGAAGTGAATTTATCAAGCAATAATCCAAAGAGTGGCAAGGGAATGCAACTTCCGCTGATCCAATTCTCCCTCTCTTTTCCCTTCAGGCTAGTCCCTCCTGACCTTCAGCAGATAAACTTCCTTATAAAGATTCATTTTTACTTATGATAATGTTTTCCTCCCCACACACAAACCCCTTATGAGTTTTCCTACTTTTCTTTTTTGTACATTTGTGAAAGGATCAATTGGATTTAGATGAACTTCTCCTTTCAAATAGCCACATATACCCCCAGCATTGCAAAGGGTTTTCAGGTAGCCAGTAGGAGTCCACCAAATCTAGAGCTGAGCACATCTTCTCAAGATCCAGGTACCTTCTGCCCTGTCCAACGACTTGATGATGCATATGCCTACAGATGCATTTTAATGCTTTGGTGAGTGTGCCTCCCCCCACTGGATATACAGACAACACCCTAGAGAAATACTCTGTGTTTAATCTGGGGGCAGAGAAGAATAAACCCAGTAATTTCAAAATATTTTTTTCATTAACAACCTTCTTGTAAATACTTCCTACCAACTTCAAAAATACATGTGCAATTATTTTCTTTTTCCGCTGAAAACACCAATACTCAAAGACTCTCAAGACTTATATCCCAAGATGTCTAATCACTGTGTTGTACACCTGAAACTAACATAATATTAAATGTCAACTGTAATTGGAAATTTAAAAAATTAAAAATTAAGAAATGAAACAGAAAATAGAGTTGTATCCCAAAGGATCCTGATTCCTGACACTGTTCGCCATCCCAGCTCTCTTGCTCATTATGGCTTCTCAACATTTGAAAATAGAGAACTGATTAATTATGAACCCCGTGGCTTGTCTGACCCACATCTCACCTTACTCTTTGCTCCCTTGGAATTCTATTCCCTAGTAAGGGAATATCAATTTCAGAAAATAAGGTTTCCCTGATACCCAACCTGAAGTTTCCTTCTGAAAGTATCATCCTATTACTTCTATGGGCCACACTAAATAACTCCTCTCCTTCACTGCCACTCTCCCTCTTCAGAGATCTATAGATTGTTACCATACCTTCCTCTTCATCACCACTTCGCCCAGCCGTATATATTTAATTCTTTTCATCTTTCATCACAAATCAGTCCCTTCAACTCTTAAATCAGCTCTCTGCTCTTCTCTGAACTAGTTCCATCTCTCCCAATTCACTTCCAACAACTGATACCCCTTCTGAGAGGTCTAATTTCCTCTCTGTCTTCCTTCACTCTCTTTGCCCTCTCCAGAAATGAAATGGGAAGGAACTGACAGATATATGAGGTCAAGAGTCATGTGTATTAGATTGCACACATCTACTTTAAATTGCTCAGGCCTCTCTACAGTACACGTAAAGTCCCCAGTCATATATCCCCTTTCCTGGAGTGGGAAGAAGGGGAGTACTTGCAGGGAAATAGGCCCTCCAATCCCACCACAAGTCATCATCCTCTAGGCCTCTGCCTCCAGGCAGACCTCTTCCTGAGGTCTGGGCAGATGGTGCAATACCATCGGTATAGTCCCAGCAATTGTCTCTTTACCTCTTCTCTACAAATGGGTGCTCTGGGGACCCACCTCTGACTTTGAAGTACTGATCCCACTTATGAGTTCAAAGCAATACACATAGAAAAAATATTAGCATGTCATGTGTTATAAGGCGTCTCAGACATCCTTTTGTCCTCTCAGACAATCCAAACCACAATCAATACAGAGATACTGCTTTGTCCTGACAGGGTACTTTTCCATTTTTAGCCCATCCCTAGTCATGATCCCTCTTAGATTTAGGAAGCTATTTTCAGTGAGACAAATGGGCTACTCTAGGTCCCTTAACACAAGGGGTGGCAGGACACCCATCCTCTCCTCTTCCATCCCCACAGATAACCTCATCATTGTGCCCCTCAAGGCCACACCACCAGTCATTTGGGCAGAAGCAGGGAAATATAAACTGAGTTGTGCCTATTTTCCCTTCTTATACTTGAAGATTCTGTCACAGAGGAGTTAAATGCCTTTTCTATAAATCATAGCCTATATAAAATGAATAAACTCATTTCCTCAAATGTGATAAATAGTAAAATCAATCCAAGTGTGAGAACCTAAGCTTAAATTTTCATGCAAGAAAATGAAGGAAACCACAATGATATATGATGCCCCAAACATGAAACATGATATAGCAGGATGTGTCCACTCCCTCCATGGAGAGGTCTTGCAGTGGAGACTATATCTGAATGAGGCTGTGGAGGCAGTGGTAAGACAAGAGGCTAGTCCTGCATGGCCAGCTGCCTAACTGAAGACAGCATATGCCTCAGAGCAGGAGAGTGTAGCCTGTTCCAAGTGTGATCACCACAAGGCCCGAAGTGCTTTTCAATAAGCTGTCTGTCTCCCTGGAGGTCATGGGGAACTCATCCAGTTACACTTAGTGTCTTATTTGGTTCTATCAATTATCATTTGATCCCAATCCTGCTGAAAAATGCTTGGCCAAAATTTCTAGCTTTTTAATGGCAGAATCCTGGCTCTTTCTGAAACCAGGATTGCTAGATGTGTCAAATGATGCATAAGGGCTTGGTCCAGCTGCCAAACAGACTGTGCTGCTAAGGGAGGACTTGGGATGCTCACAGTGCTCCCTACTCTCGGTATCAGAGCATCTCTGGAAGCTACATGAAACTCCCCCACTCAGAAGCTTCATCTCTTATCTAAGGCTCAGCTAGAATATATTCTTCAAATGCATTAAGCATGTGACTCTTCAGAGACACCCTCTAATAACTTCATGCAACCTGCCTGTTTATAATAGGCAAGTTCAAGGCTGCAGAACGGACCCCTTTTGCCTGTCACCAACATCTAGACTGCTAGGGCCTATGGTCATTTAGAAGAGATGAAGGGAAAGCTCTAGAGATGCTAATAGACATGAAAGTGGGAAAAAAATCCACATTCCCAGAGAAGTCATTTTTATATCCATTATGAAAACATTAGGCACTGAAAGAGAATGTTGTATGTATAAACCACAGAAGCCACAATGACATTAAAACACAGCTGTTTTTTACAAAAGTATTTGTGGTGAGACAACAGCACTGGTCTCCTATCTCAGTTCACAGAAGTCAGACCCTGCCTTTTCCTATGCATTAATATATATTCCAGCACTGAGCACAAAGGGGTCATTTTAGATGTCAGTGCCACTAATGTTAATGCTAAAATATGCATCCATACTCTGTTTTTGCTTGGGGACCACATACCAGTATGTTTACTGTGCAATGACTTAGGAGCCTCAGCTTCTGAATATCCCTGCTGCAGGAGAGCACTGGGTGCATGTGGGAGTATGCGTGTGTGTTGGGACAAGCATGGGAGATACTTGTAGCTCTACAGTGGGTTTTTTTCATGCTTTTCATCCAATTAATACTAGACATTAGTAACCAGTGGAGCATGAGAATTTCATTTATTTCTGACGATAAGAATGACATAAAAGATGCTGGGTTTGCTCAAAGGAATTGGTGTAGGCTTTTAAAAGGCATGGTTTCTTTTCTGTGCTTTCTCATTCATTTACATTGTATATTTTATTCACCAGTCTTTCCCCAGTGGTCTTACAAGAGAAATAGCCTTTCAAAACCACCTGGTTATCCAGTCAAAGGATACTATGGGAAGAGACAGAAGTAAGTGACTACACACATACACACAACTCAGTGAATATGGGAAGAAAATGAGAGAGTAAATGAAACAGAAACCTCATTTCAGGAGTCTCCAGCAGCGAGAACTGCAGTGAAACAGGCCTGCCAGAGACAGTCATCCAGAGCTGCCGCTGCAGACATTCAAGATAAGAGTTGGAGAGAAGGAAGGGGGCAGGGGAAGAAATGGAAATCAACTATTGTCTCTCCCTGACTCCACAGTGACTCCTCAAAGGAAGACAATCTTGGCAACTTCACTCCCTCTCTTCACATCTCCCTCCTGTGCCCTGTCCCGTAGTTCCTCTGGCACTGTCCCAACAACATCTGAGAGGAATAACAAGAGTTTAAAAGTAGATAGCAGACTGGGGTTGGGGGTAGGCTGAATTAATGAAGAAGAGGCAATCCCTGGGTAACCCAACATTTGAAGGAAACAGCTGGGTGGAGTTCAATGTGATGAGGAATTCTATATTCCCTGAGAAAGTGTACCACATTACCCAAACTTGTGGTGGACAGAAAGAGGAACTAAAGGAAGGGAAGATGGGCAATAGTTTTGAGACCTAAAACTAAACTTGAAACATAGAAATAATAGAGGTATTTCAACTGTCACACAAGACTCCAAAGAAGGGCATCCAATTTTGGCTGGGACCCTTTGTAAGTCAGGAGGAGGCATTCTGCCAAGAGCAGAAAACTTTTCTCCCAATTTGGTTGCTGGAGACCCTTGGGGAATGACTGCCTTCAAGGAGAAAATAAGAAAATGTGGTCTAACCAGAGGAAAAGGTTTGCAGAAGGAGAAAGGAGGGCTAAAAACCAGAGGCTGAGGTTTTGGAAGCAGGAGTTAGGTGACAATGGTTGCAAACTGATGTCTAAAAAAACCAAATCCCGACAAGCTAAGGCGGGAGCTGCTCACCCCAGGTCCCAAAGATCTGGAAGAAAAGGCGGGGCTGGGAGGCACGGATCGCCGCTGACAGCTTTCCCTCTCTGCCTACTTCCGACGCCTTCTTCTCAGGCATCAGGCGGATCCTCAGCCGACCCTCGCCGTGGCGAATCCACCAGCTGAACAGCTCGCTAAGGTTGAACTGGAGCAGCCCTGCTGTCGCCTCCTCTGGGGGCCCGACGCAGCCCTCAAGGATAGCTTCCTCTCCCAACTCTAGCACCAGCTGCTTGGCCCGTCGGAGCTTACGGACTGAGCCGCCCTTCAGCACCCTGGACAGCGTCTGTGCCGGGTCTGGCGAGCTCGAGCCGCCTGTCCAGGAGACCCCCGGTGGTGGCTCCACCAGCCTAAGCAATGGGGCACAGTCGAGAGCCAGCGAGCCGCGCGCCTCCGGCCGGCCATCCCTTGCCTGCGAGGGGGAAGGCGGCGGCAGCAGCAGCTCCCGAGCATAGACACGGAAGAGCGAGGGCACCACAAAGTCCACCGCCAGGCTCTTCCTCTGCAGGCGTGAGTAGCTAAGCGGCTCTCGGGGCTGCAGCGCTGGCCCAGCTGCCAGTGAGCCCACGCGCTGGCCGGTCCCGGTCCTGGTCTCGGTCCCGGGGCCCAAGGCTGCTGCTGAATACAGAGGCGGCAGCAGCCATAGGAGTCCTATGGCTGCCATCCCGCCACAGAAAGGTTATTTATACTATGCTCCCGGCTTTCAGGAATCCAGCCTCGCCCTTCGCTTCCCAAATGGGAAGGGGCCCCAAACAGTCTTTGGTCCCAGTGGCTCCTTCCACCTGATCTCTGGAGAACTGTTCGTGCACTCCACTGATTCTCTCGCTTTCCTCCAGCGGGAGTCTCAATAAAAGGGAGCTGGAAGCTCAGGGGCGTGACGAGAGACGCTGAGGCGCACTGGGCTCAGCAGCTGGGACCCTGTGCCTCCGATGCGTCGTGCCCCCGTCTGTAGCTCGCTCGCTGTGCTCCTGCTCCGAACAAGAGAAACTACTAAGGTTGAAGGGAGGTGGCAATTGGGTGCCGTCCTCTCCTGCCCCCCGTGGCCTGAGCTGTGGTCTGTCTGCTCTGGATTGGCCTCCAATCCTCCACAACTTTTCAGCTGGGAACGGTGGCTCCGAGCTGCTGTCTGCTGTTCTGGATGGTTGCTGCACTGCCTTCAGCTCCTTTGAGCTCCTCGCCCCTTCTTCGGGAGGTAAGCGGTGGCAAGGACGGGGGCTGCTTCACGAGAACCCTCCTGTGACCCTCCGCTGTGGGAATTCTTCGGATTGCACCGCTTGCTAAACTTCTGGGCTTGAATCGAGCCCCCGCACTGTGAAGCGGAAGCTCAGGCGCAAGTTTGCTGTAGCGTCCTTGCTCTGTTCCAGTGTCTCTTCAGAGTTCTCAGGCACCACCAAAGCGGCCCCAGCGGCAGCGGCGGAGTGAAAGCATTCAGGGCAGGAGAGCCCGAAATCTTGCTGCCCTGTCCTCACGCATCGGCAGCCCCCGCGGCTTTGGGTGGGCTGGCTAAAGGGTGGCTGCAAGGCGCCGCGGTGCCCTGCGACCCTCCAGCCAGCGGCGGCAGGAAGTGCCAGCTGCTACTGCCGCTGCCGTCCCTGGAGCCGCTGGATCGCATCTGCCTGGGCGCCAGCCACTTGCAGCTAGCTGGCAGAGCCGCGAGCGCGCGCCTCGAGGGGGCGGGGACTCGACGGGGGGCGGGACTCAAAAGCCAACTCCCCCCGCGGCCAGACCCACGCAGGCCTTCCCCGCCCCTCTCACATCTGCCAACCAATGGCGCAGCAATGTTGGCTCCTATGCAAATCTGCAGAGGCCTCGGCATTCATTGAGAAAAGCACAGAGCCCGCCCCGCCCACCCTCCACCACTCCCTCTCTCCTTCCTTCCCCCTCCACCAGATTCCCTGCCCTATTTCTCTGCAGTGTGAACAAGAGCTTGTTTTAGATCAATGGGAGGATGGAAGAGGCCTTTGCAATCAAGCACTCTCCCTAATTATGCATTTAAGAGATTAGATGGGTCCAGCTTCAGAAAAATAAGGTTCTGGAATAAAACTGGAGGTGAGGATTAGGAAGGAGGGGATAGAAAGGGCAGGGCCACATTGCCAAATCCAAGGAAAGCTTGGATTAAGGCCCTGAGACACTCTTCTCTGACTCTCCTATTATTTGAACGCATTTCTGGGAACCTTGCAGTCTGCCATCTGCATAGGGAAAGTTGGCAGGGCTGTGCATGGGAAGTGGCAGTGATATCACAGAGCTCTTCTGCTACAATAAATGTAGCAGAACAAACGTAGTTTTCAGACCTGCCGTTTCCCCCGCGTTTTCTCAGAATAGTACTTACATGTGTCACCTCCTTCAGTCTCCACAGGGTAAATATTTTAAATTCTAGCTTTAAAGATTAGAAATTCAGTCACATTAATCTTAATTGATTTCCTTGGATCACATAGTCACACATGTCTCCCAAGCACATATTCATGTGCTATTAACCACTGCTCTGCCTTACCACCACCCCGAACTTTGAGTAACAGGTCAAGAAGATCTAGAGGTGACTGAGCTGGAAGGAATAACGATCTGATACTCTTCCTCACGATCTTGAGAGTTCAGACCACAGCCTATTTTTTTATTCGCCTGTGAAGTAAGTAAGGACTGCACCTCTGGTCTCTCTTTCCCTTCATCTCTCTCCCAGCTGCCTACTCAGAACTCAGATAATGGCTGTGTTTATAACAAGTGATTCACTAGAACCAGAGACAAAACTGCAACCTTTAGCTGACACAAATTCGTCTGTGTTCCTTCTCCTTAAAGCACGATTGTCAGATCTTGTGCTACCTGTAGGAGTTCAAAATAAGGCAAGATCCTCCCTTCAGGAGCTCAATAGCCTGGCAGGTGGCAGAGGAGTTTCCTCATGGAGTCAGAGCAGCATTGAGTTGAATCTCCCTCACTGGGCCTCAAAAGGCTGCATGCAGTAACTTGCCCACTGCCCCACAGGAGGTGGTGGCCAAGCAGGGTCCCTGCTCTCCCAAGCGGGGTTCTTTCGAGCATTGTGATATATTGCCTTTAGCAACTGGAAGACCAAATAACAACAAAAAAAAATATTGATTCTAGGAATGACTTGCTTTCTGCTCTGTCTGGCAACTCTTAATTTGACAGGCAACCGGCCTCTTCCCAAAACTCAAACTGGGTACACTGGCTCTTCAAATTTAAGGGCAAAGATTAATTTAACCTAAGAAGAAATTATGCTCCCACCTGGGTGGAGGAAGGCATGGAGGAATGTAGAGAAAGAGAAGAGTAAGGAAAGGGACAGAAGTTCATAACTTTGCTAGTATATAAGCTTCTTCTATATTTGAATTTTCATCGGGTTTTGCTGGCATGCACACTAACGAAAGAATAATCTTCCATTTAAAATGTTCTTTAAAAAAAAACTAAAATTTAGGCCTTTTCACTCCTCACTCCACTATTCTCTATATAATTCTTGTTCTAAGTCAAATTGATTCCAGAAATTTGTCAATAACTATAGATCTTCTGCTACAATCAATGGCCACTAGGGGGCTGCAGAGACTTGAAACTTCAGAAGAGCAGCCAGGGTTTTTACATTCTTCAGGGCAATATTCTGGACCATTCATTGTATTATGTTTGCACCCAGTAAACGCAGGGTCTTGATTAATTCTCATGCTTTTCTAAATTCTCTCAAATTTTCCCCAAGGAAAGGCAAGTGCTTCTTCCTGTAGATTATATCACACCAAATCTCAAAAATGTTCCCTTTTTGTTAATTTAAAAAAGAAGACAGGAATGAACATTAATAAAGTCTATCTATACACTATACAAATGCATCTGTAGGAGTGTGTGTGTGTGTGTGTGTGTGTGCGTGTGTGCATATGTGTGTGCCACATCACACTGTGGCCTTTGGGGGGAAGTTATACATTATTATTTCCATTACAGAGACAAAACAGTTAAGGCTCAGAGAGGCAAAATAATCTGCCCAAGGTCAAACAACAAGTAAATAACAGAGCTGGAATTCAAACCAGTGATTCTTTCCCCCCAAATTTACACATCCTTCTGGAACAAATAAGGCTTTTCCTTCATGCTGATAGCTGTAATTTTGACAGTTCTATCCTATATCATTGCCATCTAGAGGAGGGGAAATGAGAGAGTGCAGTTAAAAGCAAGTGGGGGAAATAGAGACAGAAAGATTAAAAGTGAAAGAAAAAGTAATAGCAAACATGTCTTGTACACTTATTATGGGCCAGCATATTTCAAAATAATTATCATCTTATCACATTTAATATTCACAATAACATTATGAGGGGAAGTAATAGTATCTCCTCTTTTTACAGATCACAAATGAAAGCTCAAAGAGGGTAACTTTCCAACAACAAAATGACATAGGTAAAAAGATTTGTTAAATTATTTGAACCTGGATATCTAAGAACTTCATGCTGTCAAATCCTGAGCAACCTCACAAGAGAGAAAATGAAGTTGGTGGAATAAATTGAGATGGGCAAAGGTGAAGATAGGAAGAAACTAAGTATCCAACCCCAAAAGAGAGAAATAGAGGTGGGCATGGCAGGGAAGGCTGCACAGGAGACCCTGGAAGCCCTGAGGGCTCAGTTAATGAGGTGGGCTTCACTGAGTCACCTTGCCTAGGGCTCCGGCAGTTAAATTGGGGAGGGAGGTCAGTGAGTAGACAATGTAACAAGAGGGGGATGGGCCAAGGGGGACACTGAGAGCACTAAGACCCTCCTTAGAAAATTTCCAGCTTCTGGAAATGAAGACATGGACAACTCGGTTCAGGAGGCATTTGAATTCTCTATAAGGGGAGCAATAATAAAAATGTCACTTCAAATCCAGGCAGTGTGACTTAAGTCAAAATACACCCCACAACTGCAAAATCTGACTGAGACCTAAAAAGTGAAGTCAAACATTTACAGTTGGTCAAGAAGGAGGA
>VMDR010024364.1:0-15112 GCA_007922815.1 Macrotus californicus | reverse complement strand
AGGGCCAAAAATTACAAAGAAAATTAGAAATTATTTTGAACCAAATAAAAATGAAAACAGCACATCAAAATATTGGGATGCAGTGAAAACAGTGCTTACATGAAAATTTAAAGCATTAATTTCTACTAGAGACACAGGAAGCTCTCAAACCCATGATTTAATCTTCCTGTTTAAGAAAGTAGAAAAAGAAGAGAAAATTAAATATAAAATAAACAGAAGAAGGAAATAATAAAATTTAGAGTAGAAGTCAATGAAAGAGTAAAGAGAAAAACAATGAAAATGAATACATTTCACAGCAATTCCTTTCCTAGGTACTTATTGAGGAAAAATGAAAACGTGCCCACAGAAAGACTTGTACTTGGATACTTAGAGCAATTTAGTTATAATAGTCAACAATTGGAATGAACCCAAACGTCTATCAGTTGGTGAATGGATTAACAAATGGTGGTATATTCTCACTATAGAATATTACTCTACAGTAAAAACACAACACAGATGAATCTTAAAAGTATTATGCTAAGTGAAAAAAAGCCAGATGCAAAATTTCACCTTATATGATTACATTATGTGGCATTCTAGAGGAAGCAAACTAATGATACAAAGCAGATCGATGGTTTCTGGGAACAGGGACAGGGTTACAGGAAAGGGGTAGGAGCACATTTTACAGGTGATGGAGTATTATGTATCATGATTATGACAGTGGTTATATGACTGTGTACCATATATTTGTCGTTAACTCATAGAATTGTTCAGTTAGAGTCAGTGAATTTTATTGTACTTAAAGGTTGATGAGAAAAAAGGGACAACTTTGAGGTGAACATGATGTTTTATAAGTTACTTTAAAAATTATATTTTATATGCTTATTTAAAAGAAATAAGTAAACCAGAACAAAATAGTATAAAATGAGAACTAAAAGTTCTTTCTTCTTCAAATTTCCTCTTCTTGGGGCATATTACTAAGAACAGTTCCTTATGTAAATTTCCAAAAATTGTCTATGTTATTTCTATTGTTTGTTATGGATAAACATTAATCAGTTGTGCCTATACTTTGAAGTTTTTCTTTTTCTTTTCTTTTCTCTCCTTCCCTCCCTTCTTTCCCTCCCTCCTTTCTTTCCTTCTACACAAGGGAACTCATATTCTATGACTTAAAAAAACTTCCTAATTTAGTTTTGGGAGATTTTATGTTTCTAGGAATTTATCTATTTCATCCAGGTTGTCCAATTTGTTGACAGATAGTTGTTCATAATATTTTCTTACAATCCTTTGTGTTTCTTTGGTGTCAGTTGTTGTTTCTCCTCTTTTATTTCTGACTTTATTTATTTGGGTCCTTTTTCTTTCTTTCTTGTTGAGTCTTGTTACAGACTTGTCAATCTTGTTTATCTTTTCAAAGAAATATCTAAAAAATTTTTGCTCAGCAAAGGGAACCATCAACAACAAGAACAACAAAAACACCATCAACAAAACAAAACAAAACAAAAGAGAACTCACGAAATGGGAGAACATATTCACTGATACATCTGATAAGGGGTTAACATCCAAACTTTATAAAGAACTTATAAAACTCAACACCAAAAAAACCAACCACTCCAATTAAAAAATGGGCTGAGGACCTGAATAGACACTTCTCCAAAGAGGACATTCAGAAGGCCAATAGACATATGAAAAGATGTTCAATGTCACTAATCATCAGGGAAATTCAAATTAAGACTACAATGAGATATCACTTTACACTGGTCAGAATGGCTATCATCAATAAGTCAACAAACAAAAAGTGCTGGCAAGGATGTGGAGAAAGGGGAACCCTTTTGCACTGTTGGTGGGAATGCAAATTGGTGCAGCCACTGTGAAAAGCAGTATGAAGATACCTCAAAAAATTAAACATGGAACTACATTTTGACCCGGAGATCCTACTTCTGGTAATATATCTGAAGAAACCCAAAACACTAATTCAAAAGAACATAAGCATCCCTATGTTCATTGCAGCATTATTTACAATCGCTGAGATATGGAAGCAGCCCAAGTGTCCATCAGTAGATGAGTGGATAAAACAACTATGGGACATTTACACAATGGAGTATTGATTGGCCATAAAAAGGAAAAAAATTACCATTTGTGACAGCATGGATCAACTCTGGAGAACATTATGTTAGGTGAAATAAGCCAGACAGAGAAAGACAACTGCCGTATGATTTCACTCATATGTAGAATCTAATGAACAAACTGAACTAACAAGCAAAATAGAGACAGATTCATAGATCGAGGGCAGGTACACAGCTCTGGGGCATAGGGGGTGGAGGGATTGAGCAAAAAAGGAAATAAACTCAAGGACATGGACAATAGTGTGGTGATGGCAGGGGTGTGGTAGGAGGGGGCATAAAGAGGATAAATGGTGATAGAAAAAATACAATAAAAATTAACATAAAAATAATCTTAGCCCTCACTGGTATGGCTCCGTGGGTTAGGTGTTGTCCTGCAAACCAAAAGGTCATTGGTTTTGTTCCTGGTCAGGGAACATGCATGTTTTTCTCCCTCTCTTTCTCCCCCTCTTTCCCTCTCTCTAAAAATAAATAAAATCTTTTCAAAAAAGATTAGACACTGAAATAGTCGATTTACCTTATTTTTTTTTTCTTACTGGATACTATTCTTCTATTGAGTGAATTACTCTAATTCAGAGACTTTCGACTGGTGTGCCACAAGAATTTTTAAAAAGTGCAATACCTGACTATTTACTCAGGGGCACAGACCTCTTTTTCCTTAGATTGTCAAATAAAAAAAAATGACAGCAGCCTACACAACAATATCTATTTGGTGTGAATGAATCAAAATTATACCTAGTATATTTTTTTGTCAAATTGGCAAAAAATATATTTTTTGGTGTGCTGCAGAATTTTAGTAGTTAGTTTATGTGTGCCATGAGATGAAAAAGGTTGAAAATCACTACTCTGATTCATTTATCTGTTTCCCTCTTGCTAGATATTCAGGTTTCTTCTGTGTTTTGATGGAATAAAAGAAATGCTATAGTAGATACTCACAGGCATATGTTTTTGTATTTCTGCCTGTTCTGTAAGGTAAATTCCCAGGCACATAATCGTGAGGCCATTGTTAATACACATTAAAAATTTTGATGAATAATGTCAAATAGCATTTCCAAAATCTTACTTACTCCAACATATCTATTTTGTTGTATCCACCCCGATCTGGGAATTATCAAATTTTCTATTCTTCACCAATCTGAAAGGAAAGAAAATGCTACCACCTCCTTACTCTTTACTAAGTGGTACCATTTTCCTTCCAAACAGACAGAGTACTGGATAATAGGACTGTGGACTTCAGAGTGGACATGCCTGCCTCCTGGAACCTCTTTTTCTGCCCTGGTCATATCACAGTATGTTTTCTACATAGACCTACCACTTTAGATCTTCCAGAAGTAGGATCTATGTCCATGTGTCTCTTGGAGTTCATGCTGTTAGTCTCTTCTTTTAAATGCTTTTGCTCTCCCCAGTGTTGCTTTCCCTCATGGGAATTTAATCATGTATACAACCAGCCAGCCTTACATGTGTCTCTCCTAGCAATGCCATATGGTTTGCCTGAATGGGGATAGATGGAGGAATTCATTGACTTTGATCATTGTACTATAACAAATACAATTATGGCATGGGAAATTTCCTACTAGAGTTCAAGAGAAACTGGGGGAACCTCCTCCTCTGGATGATTTGTGTGTCTGAATGAATCAGGAGGTTTTCCCTGGATCCCATCGTTTTTCATATGTAATCATGGAAATGATGTGCCCATATGCATTACTGGTGAAGATTTCTCTCCACCCCCATTGCCAGTCAAATAATCACTCCTTTAAAACAGAGGGAATGATTTAGCAGTTGAAGTGTTGGCTTTGAAACATTTAGACTTGGTGGCATCTTTCAAAGTTTCATCAGGATTGATTTAGTCCTTCATTCTGGAAATATCACAACCACATGGAATCCTAAGCCATTACAGAAGAAGAGCTGTCTGTGAGAAACCTCAGATTTGGGGGTCCCACTTTCTCTGAGATTGTTGAACATACAAAGCATCATTTTCTGAGTTGTGACCTTACCATACAAACTAAGAACCTAAAATTCTAATCTTAGTTATCTCTAGTAGTTTTCAGAATTTTAAATAGAAAACATAAACTAAATATTTAATTCACTTTTTAATTTATAATGTTATATGCACTTTCATGGAATGTGCTTCTATTGTTTTTATCATTCTGTAGTTATCCCTATGAAGAAATATGTCACTTTGTTTAGGTAATTTACCATTTGAGGGGCTTTCTGAAACTCTAGCAAAATTAGCCTTCTGTTTAATTTGTGATTGTAAAAATAGGAAGAGAGAGTAGCTCAGTAACCATCTAACCCAGGGCACCTGGTTAGAATTCCTGTTTTATGTATGGAATTGGCAGGGAGTTGGTTGGGCCCTTAATGTTGGGCTGGCCCCTTAAGGACTGTCACTGTTATTATTGTGACCCCTACAGCCTTGGCTAAATAATAAAAAAAGAGAAGTCTCGTGAGCCCATAAAGCAATGTCATGTGTAACATAGTGCCTGAGGAAGGCAAGAGAGGTGGAAGCAAAGGGTTGAAGCAAAGGTCGCTGAAGTATTGTACAAGGAAACACTTCTGTGTGGGAGGTACAACCTGCTGTGTGATTGCCAAGGTCTGGCTGGAGGAGAATCAACTAAATTTGTTCTCATACTTAATGGGACGGGGTGGGTCCAGGTAGGTGTGTGGTGATGTGTCAGGTGGCTGAGTCGCTGAGAAACTCAGGAGCCCTCTTAGCTCAGATGTGAACTAAAACCCATTAAAACAATAAAAATATAGCAGCATGGCCCTTTTTTTCAGGTTTCATTTACTTGACAACAGTCTTGTGTCCCTTGGCAGCCCTGAAGTGTAAGTCCCTGTTGTCCTCTGAGCCTGGCATCAAACAATGTTGGGTAACCGTTGAAACAGTCATCCTCTGCTCTACCTCCCTAGCCTCCTGGCCTCCTGGGCAGTTTTTGATGCATGGTTTTTTTTTGTTTTTAGTTTTTAGTTTTCAATCTGTGCAGCACTGCTTGCATTCTTGTTTGGTGAATCTGTGGCAAATCCTCCTAGAGAACAAAGGCATTCTGGTAAGTGTCTCTTCAAGGCAGCTGATCTCTATTAAAGAATACATGCCTTTTCTTTTTTTCTTTTTTCTTTTTTGTAACACCCTGCCGTTTGTCAATGGCACTGTGCACCCATAGTCCAAACACCACTAAGGAACTGGATCCTCTGAGTTTTCTTTATAAAACAGCCAGTAGATCTCAAAATGGGCTCTTTCTGAACATCAGTCACCATCACGTTGAGAGTCCTGGGCAGACCACTTGGACTGACCAGAACTGAGTCCAGTTGTTCAATCACAGAAGACTGATGCTATCAGATTGGTTTCCCTTTGCACATGTTGCAGATAACAGATTAAATATACAAGCGTTCTGTCACTAAGATATAATAAGCCAAATCATTTCAAGGGCTTTTTCATCTTAAAAATTGGATGGAATTTCAAACATCATGGTAAAAATATTCTCTGTGCTAAGAGAGAGTTCTATGGGTAGTTCATTTTTCCCTTATATAACTGACATTGATAGAGCATGAACAGATGTTTAAGGGCTTTTTTAAAGGAAATTGCAAGCTCAGACAAATTTCCCATTTACTCTATGGCTCAGTCTTCTCATCTGTAAAATGAGGGTAATAACAGCACCTATCTTCTAGAGACATTATAGAGATTTAATGAAACAATCCACGCCTAATGACTTCCATGTAATAAACAATAAGTGCTAGTTTAATAAAAGTTTCCTTAGTACAAGTAGGCAGAAACTTCATTGTTAGCTCAATGCCTCTGATGAAAATAACTGCATAAAATCAAAGCTTTAAAAATTACAGAGGCAAAAATTATAGTTTTGTGGCCTACATTTGATGGTGTCACTATGCTAGATGAAATAAACAATTTTTTGTTGTGTTCTCCTTCCCTTCTTCCCAGGCTTAATGTAGCCAGTGCTTGTGAACTCCTCAGGGACAACTGGGGAGTACATGTGACTGATTTTTTTCACTCCCTTTTCTGAGTCCTTGCCTCTTGTACATATCATCTCTCACAGCACTTACTAAACTGTGTTGGGGTTGTCCATTCAGTGGTTTGCATTGGCCACTAGAACGAGGGCTTCCTGAGAACAGAGACTGTCTTATTTACCTTTGTCTTGTGAGCACCTTTGATAGCTCTTGGCTCATGGTGCCATGGTAGATCCGCATGAATGTTTCCTGACTAGTCAAATGCATTTTTAAGAACTTTCTGCCAGCTGATCGCAGTGCTTGTTAACTATAACCAGAATTTTTTTAAAAAGCATAAAATGTTTTCGTGTTGAGAAAATACTGTTACAGTGACAAAGATATCATATTTTAAATATCAAATAATTTAAAAATAGGTTTTTAAGTTTTGAAATATTTCAAACATGTTAAATAGTTCTGAAACTAAAATAACATGCTATATCTATCACTAAAATTAAACAAGTGTAAATACTTTGCTTAAACCAATGTTAAAGTTAGTCTCTTCCCCAAGCCCCCACTTTATCCCTTCCCCCCACTCCTTCTTTCTCCCATCCTCTTTGGAGATAACTACGATCCTGAAGTGTATTTGTATTTTCTCTATTGTAGAAGTGTGAAAGTATTGGAAGTATTATTTTTTTTAAATCGAAGTAAAGATTTTTCAAATGTAATGTCATTTTTCACTTTTTCTCTTTTGGTGGCGTGCTCTTTTCCCTCAACCTGAAAGACCGTAGTGACTAGAACAGGGGGAGGTGTCACAGCACATCCATGGCTAGAGGGCCTGATTGTGGAGAAGCATAGATTTTAAATTAAATATTACTATCTCAGCACTTTCGTTTGCTTAATTAAAAAAAGTGATCTAGGAATTGAAACACCTTGCATTATTTCTTGGTCCTAAAACCAGAAATAACATCCAAGAACTAGGCACTTCATTTTTCACAGTCTGCATCAGTTCTGGAGACAGCCGCCAACCGCTTTGTCACGGTGTGTAAGAATATTTCTGACCAAAGGAAAAAAAATGTTGTTTTGGTCATTTTCCTAGCACCATACCTCCACCTGACCTCTTTCATTTTACCCACACTATGCCTGTGACACCCCAGAATATAGTCCATTTTACAAAACTTGTTACTCCCCAGATTCAGATTGTTCTAAAATTGAGATTCAATTCACATACCATAAAATTCACCCTTTCAATGTGTACAGTTCAGTGGTTTGTAATCTATTCAGAAAGTTGTACGACACTCACTACTATTGAATTACACATTTATGGTATCCCCAAAGAAACCTTCTACCAATTAGCGTTTACTCCCCACATTCACTCCTCACATTCACTCCTCTCCAGCCCAAACAACCACCACTCTGCTTTCTGTCACTATGAATTTGCCTGTTCTGGACATTTCACACAAATGGAATTGTATGATCTGTGGCTTTCTGTGACCAGTTTCTTTAGAGGTTCATCAGTGTTGTAGGATGCCTCAGTGCTTCATTTCTTTAGAGGTTCATCAGTGTTGTAGGGTGCATCAGTGCTTCATTTCTTTAGGCGTTCATCAGTGTTGTAGGATGCCTCAGTGCTTCATTTCTCTCCTTGGCTGTGTATAGCTATGTCACATAGGTTTGACCTCTCATCAGCTGGTGGACATTTGAGTTGTTTCCAGTTTTTGGTTATTGTAAATAATGCTGTTGTGAACACTTATGTATACGTTTTTGTGTGAATATTTTCAGTTCTCTTGGGTATGTACACCTTGGTCATATGATAACTATATATTTAACTATATGCCAAACTGTTTTCTAAAGTGGCTGCACCATCATACATTCCCACCAGTACTGTATGAATGTTCCTATTTCTCCACATTCTCACCAATCACCTATTTTGATTATCATGTGTCTTTTTTATTATGACCATTTGTTGGTTATAAAGTGGTATCTTGCGGTTTTCATTTGCACTTCTTTAATGACTGAAGATATGAGGCATCTTTTCATGTGCCTTTTGGCCATTTATATAAATTCTTTGGAGAAATGTCTGTTCAAATCCTTTGCTCATTTATTAATTGGGTTATTGTCTTTTGTTGAGTTATAATTTTTTTATATATTTTGAAAACTAGAGCCTTTTCAGACATATGATTTGTAAATATTTTCTTCCAACTTGTAATTTATTTTTTTAGCCTTTTGATAGTGTTCTTTAATGTAAAAACATTTTTATTTTAATGAAGTTCAGTTTATTTTTTTCTTTGGTAATTTATTTGTGCTTTTGGTGTGAGATCTAGGAACTTACTACTTAAACCAAAGTCATGAAGATTTAGTCCTATGTTTTCTTCTAAGAATGTGATAATTTTAGCTCTTACATTTAAGTCTTTGATCATTTTGAGTTAATTTTGTATATAATGTGAGATAGGATCCAACTTCATTCTTTTGAAGGGGAAATCCAGTTGTCTCCATACCTTTTGTTGGAAAGCCTGTTCTTTTCTCCATTGAATAGTCTGGCACCCTTGTCAAAATCAAGTGATTATAAATGTATAGATTTATCTCTGGGCTCTCTGTTCCATTGATGTGTACGTCCATCCTATGCCAGTACCACACTTTCTTCATTACTGTAGTTTTATGGCAAGTACTGGACCTTTGAAATTAGAAAAAGGAAATTCTCCAACTCTTTAACATTTTCAAGATTGTTTTGACAATTATGAATCTCTTGAATTTCCTTATGAATTTGAGGATTAGCTTGTCAGTTTCTGCAAAAAAAGGCAACTTGGATTTAGACAAGGATGGTGTTGAATCTGTAGATGTAGATTAACTTGAGGAGCATTGCTATTTTAGCAATTTAATCCTTCCAACCCATGAACATGCAATGTCTTCCATTTATTCAAATATTCTTTAATTTTTTGAATAATGTTTGTATTTCAACGTGTATATCTTACACTTCTATTGTTAAGGTTGTTCCTAGGTATTTTATTCTTTCTGAAATTGTTTTCTTAATTTTACCTTTGAATTGTTTGTTACAAGTGTATAGAAATGCAATGATTTTATATTGATCTTGTGTCCTGCAAACTTGCTGATCTCATTTATTAGCATTAATGGGTTGTTTTGGTGTGCAAATTTCTCCAGCTTTCTATATATAAAATCATGTAATCTGAAAATACATAAAGTTTTCAATCTGGATGCATCATATTTCTTTTTCCTGTTTGATGGGCCTGGTTAGAATCTCCAATGTAATGTTGGATACAAGTAGCAACAGTGGACATTGTAGTTTATTCTTGACTTTAGGGGGAAAGCTTCAGTCTTTTACCATTAAGTTTTCATAGATGCCCTTTATCTAACTGAGGAAGTTTCTTTCTACCCCAAGCTTGCTGAGTTTTGTTTTGTTTTTATCATGAAGAAGTATGGATTTTACCAGATACTTTTCTATGTCTATTGAATGATCATGTATTTTTTGTCCCTTATTCTATTAATATGGTGTATTACATCAAAAGGTTTTGATATATTGAAACAATCTTACATAAATCAGGTAAATCTCACTTTTGCATCTATATTCATGAATTATATATTGTTCTATAGTTTTCTTTTCTTGTGATAACTTTGTCTGATTTTGGTATCAGGTTAATACTAGCTTCACAGAATTATTTGGGAAATGTTCCTCCTTTCTATTTTTTTGGAAGAGTTTATAAAGGATTCATGTTAATTCTCTTCTTTAAACATTTGGTAGAATTCTCTAGTATAGTCTCTAGGCTCTAGGCTTTGTGGGAAGTATTTTGATTATTAATTCGGTTTCTTGATTTGTTATAGGCCCATTCAGATTTTCCTTTTTTCTGGTTTAGCTTACTTGTAGACTCTGCCTTTTTAAGGAATTTGTCCATTTTACCTACCATGTCTGTCCGGAAAAAGTCCAGCCATTGTTAATATAACAAGAATGGTTTGCGCGACATCGATGTAACCTGGCAGCCAAGGAGAGTGGACTGGAATGCATGTGTGAACAATGATGACTTCACTGTACTAGTCAGTGGGGGTGGTAGATGCTATTGAGTGAACATGTGTACTGTGTGGCTGTCATATTCAAAATGACTGACCAAGTAGAGCAACAAATCTGCATAAAATTATGCATTAAGCTTGAACATTCCTTTGCAGAAACTATTGGAATGATTCAGAAGGCTGTAGCTGTAGGCAACTGGTGATTGGCAGCTTCATCACAACAATGCACCCATTCATGCATCATGTCTTGTGCAGAGTGTTTTGGCGAAACATCAAATCACCCAGGTAACTCAGCCCCCCTACAGCTCAGACTTGGTGCCCTGTGACTTCTGGCTTTTCCCAAAACTAAAATCACCTTTGAAAGGGAAGAGATTTCAGACCTTTCATGACATTCAGGAAAATATGACGGGGCAGCTGATGGTGATTGTGAGAACTGTATGAGGTCCCAAGGTGCCTACTTTGAAGGGGACTAAGGTGTCATTGTCCTATGTACAATGTTTCTTGTGTCCTCTTCAATAAATGTCTCTATATTTTATATTACATGGCTGTATATCTTCTGGACAGACCTCATAGGTTATTGATTTATCATAGTATTTCTTTTTAAAAAGGTCCTCACCTCAGGATGTTTATTGATTTTAGAGAGAGAAAGAGAGAGAGAAACATTGATGTGAGAGAAACATTGATTGGTTGCCTCCTGTATGCACCCCGACCAGGGATCGAACCCACAACCTAGGTTTGTGTTCTGACTTGGAGTCAAACCAGCAAACTTTTGGTGCACAGGACGATGTTCCAACCAACTGCGCCCCTCACTGGGGCTGTCATAATGTTTTTTATGGTTCTTGTTATTTCTGTAAGGCTGATGATATCCCCCTCTTTCATTTCTCATTCAGTAATGTGGGTTTTTTTCTCTTTTTCTTGGTCACTCCACATAAGGGTTTGTCAATTTTGTTGATATGTTCAAAGTACCAACTTTTGGTTTCATTGACTTTCTCTATTTTTTTTTAATTCTTTATTTCATTTATTTCCATGCTTATATTATTTTCTTCACTTTTTTCCTCTGGGTTACATTCACTCTTCCTTTTCTAGTTGTTAAAGTTAGAAGAGTAGGTTACTGACTTGAGATTTTTTTTTAATGTAGGCATTTACAGTTGTAAATTTACTTCTGAGTGCTGCTTTTATTTCATCCCATGCATTTGGGTGTGTTGTGTTTTATTTTATATTCATTCATCTTAAAGTATTTTAAAATTTCCCTCGTGATTCCTTCTTTGACTCTGGTTATTTAGGTATGTTGCTTAATTTTCACATGTTTGTAAATCTCCCAAATTTCCTCTTGTTATTGATTTCAAATGTAGTTTCTTTGTGGCCATCATTCTTTGTATGATTTCAGTCCTTTTACGTTTAATGAGACCTGTTTCATGGTCGAACATGTGGCCGATTCTGGAGAATTTTTTATCTGCGCTTGAGAAGTAGGTTCATTCTGCTATTGTTGGAAGGAGACAAAAATATAGAAAACAGATGTAGCAATATGTTTTCAAGTAGATTAACTTTGATTTTCTTTCCCAATATGACTGTGAATCCTTTTCTTAAAATTTATTTATTTTTAATAGTCTATGATTTCAATTAAGATGTGTAGCAATTTAGATCTCAAATGCCTTTCCCTACACTTCTCCCCATTTATTTCATAGTCATTAAATAGAGTTATTGGCCTGGTATTGCTGGCAGTGTGTCTTTTCCTATTCCATACATTACATGGCTTCTTTCTCTAGAGGTGTGGATTTAAACTGACTTTAGTCTAGTTTAAGTAGACCAGCATGGCCCATAATTGTATTCATTTTCTCCAATTATATTTTTTCTACTTTGCTTATTTTTGCTTTTAAGTACATAATCCAGATTTGGGCTTTTCAAAGTTCACCAGTGTCTTTATACCCCCTTTCTTTTATGAACTCACAATTTTTGCCCAAGTGACTTATCTGACAGGCCATCATTCTACTTCCAGGCATCATTTGTTAAGAACCTGAGCTGACAACAAGAAAGGCCAGTAAACTTAGGACTCGGTGGGGAGTTTGGCTGAGATTGAAGGTGGATAAATAAAGGATTACCCTTTATTAGTTCAACAACTATTAAAAGGATTCCTGCTATGTTGCCATGGACCATTCGACAATGAACAAAACTGACAAAGTTCCTGTCATATAAAGCTTACATTCTAGTTAAGGGGGAAAGATAATATCTTTTCTAGTTAAGGGGGAAAGAAAAGAAGCAAGCAAATAAATATGTGTGTCTTTTGTTAATAAGTTCTAACGAGAAAAATAAAGCAGGTCAAGGGAAGAATATTTAAATAGAATGAATGATTAGGAAAGGCTTTCCTGATAAGAAGTCCTTGATCTGAAATTGGAATAAAGTGAAAAGTGAGCTCTGTGGATGTCTGGAGGAGGAAAAGCGAGCCTCTGGGGCAGGAGTGTGCTGGGTAGATTCAAGGAGCAGCAAGGAGGCCGGTGTGGCTGGAGATGGAAGTGCTGAACCAGCAGATGAGAGCAGAGTGGTGAGAGCAGAGAGGGACAGGTTATTTGGGACCTTGCAGCCCATGGTAAGAACTGCCAGTTTTCTTTAAGTTTGGTGGGTACCTTGGAGGTTTTGAGCAAAGCAGTGACAAGATCCTACTTAGGCTTTAAAAGGATCAGTCCGGCTTTTGTGTGGAGAACACAATGTAGGGAGACAGGGGTACAATCAGAGAGACAAATCAGGCAACTATTTAATCTTCCCGGCAAGAGATGGTGCTGTTTTGGACCATGGTGGTAGCAGGCTGCTCTAGAAGGGCAGGGAAATACCAGCTATTGTTCACTTGGCTTGGTGAGAGGGGAATGGAAGGGCACAGCAACTGAGTCACTTTTCTTCTTTTATTTTTGATTGGGTATGGAATACAGGAACAACGTAAAGATTTATATTAAGGTGAACACTTGACTGTTCATCACCCAGTTAATGAAATAAAAATATTGCCAGAACCTTAAAAGCCTTTGTGATCCCCACATCAATCCATTTTTTTTTCTGCCTCCCAAAGTTAATCATTAATCCTACGTAGTTTTGAACATTCTCTTATTTTTCTTCATACCTATACCATATGTATCCCAACACAACATATTGCTTAGTTTTGGAAATCTCTGCAGCAAGCACAAACCTAGCTAGAGAAAGGGTGCCACTATGTGATACAGGCTTCTGGGAGCAGATGAGTGAACTGAACCGTGTGGTCACAATTCCATTTCTGCTTCCCTGAAAATTTACAAGACTCTTCACCGGAGAAGTCTTTGGGCAAGGTCTTGAGTGAATCTTGGGAAACGTTGAGCTGGCATACTGGAGTGAGGCTAGCAAGCAGGACTGTGTTCTGGGCTAGATTCTAGATGCCTAGCAGAAAAACGGTAGGGGGATGAGTTGCTCTTTATTTTTTTGCTTTGAGGCTAAACACTGCTGTAAGCTTCTAGGCTTATCTCCAACTCTCAGGAGTAGGTCGGAGCAGAACACTTCTGCGGGTTAAACTGTGTGTTCTCAGCTGCTCTAGGCTGCAGGACATGGGGTAGAGAGTAGTGATTTACTCAGCTGGTAGTCAAGACAAGCCACGTACAGATAAAAGTCTGCGCTGGATGATCCAGTCATTCTCACCTCGTGATGAAACTCTGTAGGGACGATTGCAAAGTCCTCAACATGGGCCTGCATCTTCAGCCACATTGTTCCAATCTAATTGCTTTCTCCTTCCAATACAGCTATTATCCTGGATCTCCCTCTACCATCCTTCTTGAGGGTTCCTTCAGTTTTATTCCATTCCCTGACTCCTGTGTTTTTCTGAGTTTGAGCTTAACTCTAATATTGTTGTTATTATTTTATACGGTCAATAATAATTTAGATTAACCAACATACCTTTTTTTGATGCTCTTTATTCCTTCCTGTATCTTCATCTTTCTACCTCGAACCATTTCCTTTTGCCTGAAGAACACCCTTCAGAATTCCTCTGAAGAATGTCTGTGAGTGGTTTTCTTCTTATTATTTAAAAAATGTCCCTATTTTACCTTTATCCTGCACTGAGAATCAGCAGCAGTTTTTTTTTGTTTCTAAAGTTTCATGTGAACATTTATTAATCTCCACCTGACTTTCTTTCAGTGTTACTTCTTTGGACCCGTCTGGACCGCACGACTGGTTCTTTTGTGCCGCATTTAGCCATCTGGCTCCACTGAAATGCGAACTTCATCTTCTCATCGTTCCCACCCTTACTCTCCCTTCTTCACTGGCCTGCCCTGGTCCATATGGAGGGTTTACCTCCTGATCTTTTAGACTTTCTTGTCCTTCTCTGCCTCTTGCCTTTGACCTCACTTCACATTTTCCTTTTTAGTAGTCTTGTTTTGCCTCTCTAGGCCAGCCTTGGCAGTTCCTTGGCTAGGTTCTTGACTCCCTCCTTGAATGTTACCCAAGTTTTCTTCTAGCTATGCTGTGTCTAGTCACCCTGGATGGATCTCTCTCCAAGTTAGACTTGGATCCAGGAAGCTCTGACTTGGGTACACTTTTTATTGGTATAACTTTGGTGGTTGATTCAGAAAATTTAGATTATGATGATGACATATTTAATAGAAAAGGGGGTGGAAAGGATGTTGGGGTGATGGGAGGTGCTCCCTCACAATTTATCAGAGCAGAAATTTAAACATTACTTAGAATGAACCAAATGAAATTTTCAATGTATACATACAAAAAGTTGTTTAAATTGATATAAATTTTATCTGAAATATTTAAGCTATTTTCCTGCATTAGGGGTTTAGGGCAAAGTATTACGAGAATTTTGTCCCACTAAAAAAATTTTAAAATATTCTCAGAGTAATTAGATATGAATATGCCTTGCAAATTTATTGAATCATTGAAACTAGAAGATAAGTTGGTAAAGGGAAAGAAGCATCATCAAATAATATTTAAATTATTATATTTAAATGAAATAACATTTACTTTAAAATACATTGTTCAGAGTACTATAAAACAACCTATATTATACTATATTTATTTGACTGATTGAATGTTTTTAAATGAAAGCCAGT
>VMDR010024363.1:0-15059 GCA_007922815.1 Macrotus californicus | reverse complement strand
CCCTCTTGTTATCCAGGTACCATAAGACAATATTTTTCCTGTATAATTTTCCTTGTGCATGTATTAACTGAAATGAATCACTACATTGTAAAGTCTTTGAGGTAAGGTTCTGTGTCTTCTATGATTCAACAACTCTCCCCAGTGCCTGGTATATAGTACATTCTCATATATCTGTTGGATATCCAGTGGTCATCTGAAAGTTGAGCAACAGATAAGAAATATTTATATGAGAACATTGATTAGTCTTGTTACTGGTAGGCATGAAAAGGAAGTATTCAGGAAGAATTGCCCAACATTGTCTTACCAGCCTTTCCACCTCACTGTTGATAGGCGGCAGGTAACTTAGAGATAACTTAGAGGCTGGGGAAATGTTCTTACTGGCACATAGAAACACTGCCTTCTCCCTCTACCAATGTGGCATAAAGAAAAAATTTAGGCCCTGGTTGGTGTGGCCCAGTGGATTCAATGCCAGCCTGTGAACCAAAGGGTCGACAGTTCGATTCCCTGTTAGGGCACATGCCTGGGTTGCAGGCCAGGTCACTAGTGGGAATTACAGAACGGGAATAATGGTAGTACCTGTTAGGACCACTGTAAGAGTTAAGTTTTGTCTGGTATGTAAAGTACTTAGCACATAGTGAGAGGGGGAAACAAATGTTAGCTTTTACTATTCTTATCTCCTGTGTGTCATCAATGGACAGGATCGGTGAACATAAAAAGGGTTTTATTGGCCTCTAATTGGCAATTATTTCTAGAGTGTTTTTTTTTAAACCAAGATTATAGTTTAAGAGAAAGCTTCCTGATTTCATTTCCTTAACTTTCAGCTCTATATAAGTACTTCCTTACTTAAGAACTATCATTCTCCTCTTCTCAGGGATCACAGGGATCTCTCCATCTGCTAAAACTACATTTCTCCATTTTTCTTTTTTGGTGAATTGCTTGCTTCTTTTTGCCAATGGACAACTCAGCATTTGAAATGCAGGAAGAGGCAACACAAAATGCTTCATATATTGGGAAGATGAACACCATGTCCAGAATGGTAAGTTGGGGATTTACATCTTGAAATCAGTTCCCCTGAAAAACCTTTATGCAGCACTCAGGAAAGAAGCTAAGTGACGCCCTTCAGCTAGGCAGCATCTCCTGCTCTAAATATTTCCTGTCGTCTCCTTGCTCATGCACGCTTCACTCACACCTTCTTTAGCTCTTTACTTGCCCGACTCTCTAGGAATTGTTGCTCATGGTATTATGAGTTATGTATTGTTCCATATAATACCCTTACGCAGTATTAAATGGAATATGTTGATAAATGATTATGCTTGACAACACGTGCCATTTAAGAATGTTAATATACTAAGAACATCTGTGTTAGTTATTAGTGATCAAAGCTCTATCTGCTCAGAGAGAAAGGCCAGGGATGCAGAGGACAGTAGAACAGGAGGCCATGACATCAGTACTTATGAATATCATTTTAATGATCTGAGAAATGAGGGCAAATTGGTCCAAAGATTAGGGTGTTTTTGTTTTGGTAGCTTTCAGTATGTGCCTGATCACTCACAGAAATAATGTTGTTTGAGCACAGGTTTGCGATGTGAAACCAGGAAATAGTAACATAGAATACATGGAAATATTGCGCTCAGCCTTGGTAGATGAGTTAGCAGCTCATGTAGGTCATACATGGAAGAGGGAGGGAGAGAGAGAAACTGAGACCTATAAGCCAGTTCTTTACAGGTCTGCTCCTTACTCCCATGCATGTACCTGAGCTTGTAAATGTACGTGAGGATGCTGGAATGAAAACGTTCTTGGAAAATACTCTTTGTAACTGATTTAATTCTCAGGTAAAGAAACTGGTAAGTGGGGCTAATGGCCTGAATTGGAATGCATTTTATATACAAACTCAACTGGCCACTTGATTTTCTAGTAACTTATGTGCCTCAGCTCCTCGTATGGTTATTTTTATTCTTGTTAATTTGGATGTCAGCAAGGTATATGTGTGCGTGTATTTATTTATTCTCATATTTGCACATGTATTATTTTTTGAATGTATTTATCCCACAAATGCATTTTTTAAATAAAAGGGAAAATAAACCAAATTGAGGAAGGAGGTGGTATTTTTAGTGCATCTGGAGCAGAGAATAATGGGTTCGTTTTTCATCATTTCTCTTAGGAAAAGCAGAGGCAGTGGTCATTGATGCGCGTTTTCCTGGTGTGCCTCCTGGCCTGCACCATTACTACAGTGGTGGGAGTCCTGATTCTCTCCGTGGTTTTCATCAACAACTCACAGCCCCGCTCAGAACCCGGACTGCAGACAACAGTTTCGATACCGCAGAGAGCTGTTGACCCCAAGTTCCAGTTTCTTAATCATTTACCTAACTCCAAGGTATGAATCACACCTAGTAGGAAATGCATCATCTACTCCAAATGGCTATTTCAAAAGAAAATCTCAGTGTGCTTTTAGTAAGCTGAGTTCCCTCTGCATGGGAAGGAACCAGGTGTGTGCCGCCTGGATGAAGGGTGGTGGGGGATGGAGACCAGGGCAAGCTGGGTTGATGTTGGTCCCAGGCAGAAATCTTCTTTAGCAGACAGATAGTTCTCTGTCTGGCAGAGAATTGCAGATGGACAAATGGAATGCCCTCTATTGTCTTGTCAAGGTTCCTGTTCTTTTCATGCTTAACAGGGACTAGACCAAGAGCCCAGCGTGTACCACCGTGGTCATTCCTGGAGTCTTGCAGACCTGCTCTTTCTTCTCCCTTTGGGCAGTCCATTGTTCACCTCACCGCCATGGCCCCTCTGCTCACCTCCCTCTCCCTCTGTAGGCCCTGGTGGCCTCCTGCCTTAGGCAATGGCCTCCGTGCTGATGATTATTTGTGTCTCACTTTCCAGGTGTTTGAGTTCCCTGGTGGTGCAATCCAGTGGGCCCGGTACAGGAACAACATCAAAGACTATCTCAGTGTGGAGGAAGAGGCCTTCGGCAGCAGCTTGAACAGTCAGAGGTCGCAGCTGACCCTGGGGACCCTGAGAATAAAAAGCAATGGCCTGCGTGCCCCGCACTGGCACTTCAATGCTAACGAGCATGGCTACCTTGCACAGGTATTACCTGTTGCCCCAATTCTGCACTTTAACATCCATGCTGGTGTCCTCTGGCTCTTATTTCAGTTGTTGCAAAACCTACTTAAGTCAGAGACGACACCCAGGCTTTGGCTATTTGGCTTTCTATTTGGCTGTCTATTTTGATCAGCAGTGCCTTGAAGCACTGATGTGTGTGCTGTAATTATTCTTGGCATGGCTTTAAACTTCTTCCTTCAGTATGAAATCATCTTTCATTCACTATCATTAAAATAAGGTCACTGTTCCATCCTTTGAGCCCAAGCTAACACTGGTGGCTCTGATCTGATGATCAAAGAGAGTGCAGCTTTCCCCTTAAAAAAAAAAAGCAGCTGTTGGGGTAATGAATGAGTTTGCAGATGTTCAGCCTGGCATCCAAAGATCAGTGCAATGGTGGTTCAGACTATTCAGAATTTTCTGGAAGTCAAGTGAAATTGACAGAGCCAGAGGTCAAATGTGTGCACTTACTGTATATTTCAGACACTGGGGACACAGCAGTGACTAAGCCCTTATAGAATATTCAGAATTTGGTCATACATGGGTAGTCTTGTTAATAGATCAGCCAATTTTATGTAATATATTTCTGTTTTATTTTAAATCTTTGAAAATTCACTCAGTTTTGCAATTTATAACAGGAAGAGAGACTAGAGTTTCACCTGTGTGAGAGCAAATCCTTCTTATTTCTATTGAAAGAATAGAGGCTCGGAAAGATTGTGGCTTTTAAGAAGAATTACGGTAGCGGTTGGCTAGACTGGGACAAAGTCCATATTTTTTGACTTCTTGTTCTTTCCGCATGTATAAAATATGTAAAAGAGGATAATCTTCAAAGGATTGTCTGGCTGAGAATTGGCAGGGTGGTAGGCAGAAGGAAAGGTGGTTAAGTGAGCTTTCCTAAAAGGGGCCCCCAAAAAACAAAGTCCAAGCCAGAGAAATTAGTCTGGAGAATGTTCCAGTAGATAACAGGCTTGGGATCCAGCTCAGCTTGAGCAGGCTGTTCTGGCAATCCAGAGAGAGTTTATAATCTTGAGCTTCTAAACGTGGGCGGGAAAATAGTCAAAAGGCACAGACTGCCAGTTGTTAAATAAAATACATCATGGGGACGTAATGTGCAGCCTGGGACTGTATTTAATAATACTGTATTGTTTATTTGAAAGTTACTAAGAGAGTCGATCTTAAAAGTTATCGTCATAGGGAAAATATCTATAACTCTGTGTGGTGTTGGATGCTAACCGGATGTACTGTGGCAATCATTTCACAGTGGATGCAACTGTTGAATCTTTATGTTGTACACCTGAAACTCATATAAAGTTCTGTGTCAATTATATCTTAATTAAAACATATAAAATAATTCAACTATAAAAAATAATGTGGGATGTGGGCCATAAGGTTCTCTAGACCCCAGGAAAACCATAGGATAACTCACTCTCACAAGCAGGGTAAGGAACCAGCCTGTAGGATGTGAAGGCCGTCTGCCCGCTGCACACCCTCCCGCAGAGATTGCTTTTGTTTCCGAGCATCTTCATGAGAGCTTTGGGATGAGTGTCCCTGAGAGGAGTGGGGCAGCCAGGGTGGCTGGTGGAAAGCTAGTGGCCCTGCAGTGTGTCCCGTGGGTGACTGCTATCTCTGCTCTGCATCTGCAGTAGTTGAGGCTATGATCGGAATAGATGCATATTTCTGCTGTTTGCTGCATGTGAACTTGGAGGGAGCTTTTCAGAGGTTCCCCTTCCTCTTCATCTTTAATGCACATCTGGATCTGAGTGGCACATGTCTGTATAGACAGAGCAAAGACTTCCTTTTCATTCACCCTTATGGATGCTCCATTATGTGCCCCTGAGTCTCTGGTAAAACAGAAACAATGGCACTTTCTCTACCTACCACACCAGGCAATACTAAGGAACAGATTAGAAAATGAGAGAGAGGATGAAGTTCTGTATGAGCAGAATCGGACTACGGCGCAGTACAGATTAAAAGTATAGACTTCCCCCCCATCCCTGGCAACCACCATTCTTCTCTCTGTATCTAGGTAATTAATTAAACAAGTGTAACTAGGTAATTTGACTAGATAAATAAGTTTTAGAGATCTGCTATACAACATTGTGTCTGTGATTAACAATACCGCGCTATACACTTAAACATTTGTTAAGAGGGTAGATCTCATTTTAAGTGTTCTTACCACAATTTTTTTAAAAGTGTAGACTTTGGAGCTGGACAGATTATGTCCAAATCCCAGCTTTGTCGTTGACTAGCTGAGTAAGCCTGGGGAACTAGCTTTCTCATCTGTAAAGTTAATGATAGTATTTGCTTCTCAGGGTTGATGTAAGGAATACTTGAATTAAATCAGGTAACGTGCTAAGAAGACTACCTGGACTGAACACATGAACATATGTGTTGCATAAACATGCATGTCTATGCAATCACACACGAACACACATGTGTCTGCGGTCTTTTTAAACTCTAAAGCATATATTCTCAATGGGGGTTGTATTGCCCCCAAGGGGGCATAAACTGGTTCTTGGGGGCAAAAATACTGACTATTCTTATGTATTAAAGCCTGGATATATGTATAGTACATAAGCAGTATGTGTCTACAGCGTACAGATCTACAATATATCCGCAGTATTAAAATTTCATAGTGTGGCGATGGGAAGAAAACCATCTAACATGGTGCCTGAGGAAGGAGGCAATGGGAAAGGTGGAGGGTTGCTCTACAGTGGTGCTGGATGTGCTTCTCTGTTTATGTTCCAGGGGACAGCATGGATTGGGGTAGTGGATGACGGTCATGTGGTCACCACGTACAATGTTAGCGCCGGCCAAGTGATCTTTTTCCCTAAAAATACACTGCACTGGATAAAGAACGTGGGGAATGAAGACTGCTTTTTCTTGCTCTTCTTTTCCACACACGATGAACTTCAGACCCTGGATGTTGACGATGTCTTTTTTTCCACACCTGAGGACATTGCTTCCAGGTCACTAAAGGTCTGTCCTGAAAACTGAATTCCATCATGAGGTTATGCTTTACTCAGGCATGAAGAGAACATGAGGATCCGTGTTTCTAGGGCAGCAATCACAGTGTGACAGTTGGGTAATGGACCCACAACATACCTTGTGTTCCCACTAAGGACATAAAACCTATTGAAATTGAGTGCTCAATATTTTTCCTTGTGAAGGACTTCCATAGGAAACTATAATAAGTTTGGTAGAAAGGTTATGATATAGTTAACCCAAGTTTGCTATAATCTACAACTCTAAAATCCATAAGCTAATACAGGGAGAAGTTTGCTGCAGATAATGTTTTGTGTTTTCTTAATCTAATGCAGAAGATCCCACAGTTTTCCTGAAGAATATCTACTTTGGTCTCTTCGGATATTTATATCATCATTGGAGGGATCGCCCCTAACGCTGGGTGCAGAGGGTCAGAGGTGGAAGCTGCCATTGCAAATAGGTGGTCAGAAGAATTGGTGCTGGCTCACAACTAACAGTTGGAAGGGTTTCTATGGGAAATTTAGAAATCAATCTAGGAAGGTTTTGAGATCTATTTTGCAGCAGATCCTGGTCTAATGTTATAGGGAGAAGTAGAAATGAGTCATTAGGGAGAGTATCAGTAAACATGGAAACCAGCATATGTTTTTGTAGGAGTTTTTACTGACCATAAAACGCCAACACATTTAAAATAAAAATATATTGAAAACTTGGAGGATTTTCATAAATGTCCCAAGTCTTAGGCTGATCAAGGTCAGCTCGTTTAACTACGCCACTGAAAACCACGCTGGGGCCAACATTACCCTATCCTCAACTACCTTCTATTGCTGAAATCTGTAGGGTGTTTCACAGATGCCTTACGTAGTTTCTTTTGTGTTTCAGCCTGAAGGCGGAATTAATTTTATCAAGACATTCCCTAAGCAGGAAGAAGATCAGGCTGTCAACCTTCCTCCCAACTTGGCAGAACTGGTTCTGAATGCTAGTTATGCCCAGTCTCCCGACAGCCTTGTGTGGAGATACTTTTATGACCTTAAAGGTATAGTATGTTACTTGATGAAGCCTTTTTATTTAAATATGTATATATATGATGCTATAGGTGTATGAGACCAAGATGTAATATGTTTTTTTTTTTTAACAATGGGTCACAGTCAAGAGATGTTTGAAAAAACACATTTCTCAACAGAATCGGAAATGTGAGAAAAGGCCAGGAGGCAAAAGAGAAAGGTGCAAAAGATTTCAAAGTGTGAGGGTGTGTTTTGGGATGGGGGTGAGGATCATAGGAAAAGAGGCTGAAGAGAGAGGAGGGGTTCAATTATGAAGGTTTTATGTGAACAAGCTGATACTCCATGGAAAAGGGGAACAATTAGGGCTTTTTAAAATGGAAGAGCGACTTTTTATTTATTTATTTATTTATTTATTTATTTATTCATTCATTCATTCATTCATTTATTGACTTGGGATTTGATTGACATACGTTATATGAGTTGCAGGTGTACAATATGATGACTCAGTGTTTGTATACACTGTGAAATGATCACAATAAGCCAGATAATAGCACCAGCATACACACAGAACCTTTTTTCTTGTGGTGAGAACTTTTAGGATCTACTCTCTCAGCAACTTTCAAACATGCAATAGAGTATTAACAACTATAGTTGCCATGTTGCACATCACGTCACCATGATTTGTTTATTTTGTAATTGGAAGTTTGTGCCTTTGACTCCCTTGACCCATTTCCCCACCCTTAGTGCCCCCCACCCCTGCTCCATATCTCTGGCAACCAACAATCTGTTCTCTATATCTATGAGCTTTTATTTTTTTAGATTTCACATTTAAATGAGATCATTTGTCTTTCTCTGTCTGACTTATTTCATTTAGCATAATGCCCCTAAGGTCCATCCAGTGGCAATTGCAAGATTTTATTCTTTTATTTTAATGGATGAATAATGATCCATTGTCATATGTAAAACATCTTATTTATCCAGTCATCTGTCCATGGGCACTTAGGTTGTTCACAAATCTTGGCTATTGTAAACAAGGCTGCAATGACCTTGGGGGTACAGATATCTTCCTGAGTTAGTGTTAGCTTCGTTTTTTTGAAGTGATGACCCATCCTGCTAAATTGTGGAGAATGGATTGGAAGGGCCCAGATGAGAGAGGCAGGGAGAGGAGTCAGGGGCTCTCACCATCCCTCACACAGTGAGGATGCTGGCCTGCACTGTGACAGTCGTGAGAGGGAGAGAGCTGCTACGGAACAGAGGGAATTTAAACAGGGAGGGCTGGCATGGCTTAGTGCACTGCCTTGGAGGGTAAGACTGGTATTCAGGATGACTCACAAGTTTCCTAGCCAGACCTCCTGAGTCGAACAGTTTATCTTCAAGAGGTCACTCTTAGACATTTCAGGAGAGCTTGAGAGGTAGGATAGTGTTTGACCACACAGGTCAATAACTTAGGGGCACATAGGATCAGTTACCCCCACATAAGTTTTTTAGTGGCTATAGAAGAGCTAAGTCCTTTGTAGTACAATTTTGACTATTTTATCTTGTTTTTCAAACTTCATCTGACTCAGGTTCAAAAGAATATCGATTTCCGGGAGGAATAATTCAGCTGGCACAATATTGGAAAAATGACAGTGGACTGAGTGACAATGAAAAAATCTTTAGTAAATTCCTAAATCAGGTAACTGAGAAATGTGTTTTGGTGATTGTTAAGATTGGTGAGATCTGAAATTTAGATCTGGACTCAGCCTTCTTTTGGAAACAAAGGAAAGATTGAGTCAAACATTGGTTGGTCTGATCAGTGTAAACTATTCATTGAAGCCTTGGTGTGCATTAGGGAACTTAATTTTTTGGCACGAGGGTTATATTAATGAAAAGACTGGATGCCTGTGCTATTTCTCTTTCCATTTGTGCTAAGTGCTGCATTGCATGATGACCAATATCACAGCTGTGGTGTCAGATTCCCTGATTCAAATCCCAGATCTGTCACTGTGTGACCCTAGGTAAATTACTCAGCCAACCTAGACTTTAGTTTCATCACCTGCAAGTGGGGAGAATAATATTACCAACTTTCTAAGACTGTTATAAGGAAAAAGTAACATAATAAATGTAAAGGACATAAAAATTGCACGTCTGCATGGGGACTTCATAAATATCAATTATAATTAAATTGATTGTTAATTTGCTGAGTAGAATGTTGGCTAAATAACTGAATTTCATTTTTCTTTTTTGTTAAGCATCAAAATGCCCTTACTTTGAGTACACTCAGAATCTACAACAATGGATTGCGACAACCACACTTTCATTTTAATGCAAATGAAATGGGATATGTAATAAGTGGATGTGCAAAGGTAATTTTTCTGTGAACAGTTGTTTGGACTTTCCTTTTTAACGCAGGAAGAAGCAAGTGGAAGGTGTTTATTTTGGTTCAGCTGTTGGTGACATAAAAGAACTCAGTGCTAATGGCTTTCTGGGCACCATTTCCAGTGGAGGCCATGCAGGGTCTGCTAGATCACTTCCCCGTTTGGTCTGATCATGAAAGGAAGTAAGAATGCTTCTGAAGTGATAAAGAGCTACCACTGTTGGTGGAGGGTCTGGAACATCCGCTCACATTTTCAGAGTTTTGCATTTTCAGGTAATGCAAGGGTCTCATGTGCTGCCCTTTGGAGAATGTGAAGTCACTGTCTGCTTCTCAGTGTGATGTGAGTCAGGGTGGCTGGAGAGGTGTGAAATGCCAGTAGAGTGGCCACATATCCCCATTTATCCAGGATCATCTTGCTATACACTTGTCATCTTGGTGAAATTATTAACAGTGCCCTCCTTGTGTCTACAGAGAGTGTTGGCTTGGATGATCCATTCTATGGTTACTGTAAGAAAAGCCAAACTGAATAGTGCGTTGCCATAGTGATGTGGCTCTAGATGTTCATAGGGCTCCCTGGGGAAACCTACAGTGATATACCCAGGGAAAGTGGACTTTTCTACCCTGTACCTGCCGCAACCTTGACAGGAAGACTCAAACCAGACTGAACTTCACCTGTTACATCATCAATGACAACCATTGTGTTTTGTTCCCCTAGGTGAAGGCTTTAATCGATTGGAAAAGGGCAGGGTAATCTTTGACAAATTATATTTCAGGAACAGATTTTATTTTTGCTGTGAGTGTGTGTGCATTAGAGTGCACCTGTAATCTCCAACTATTTTAAGGAGAAAGCTTAGGCTAGTGCTTTGCTGAAAAGCTGCATTTCCCCAAATGAGCAGAAAGGAGGGCATGGGAATAGCAACACACTGCAATTTAAATCCCTTGCCTAATTAGGTAATTACATAAGGGTAATTTATAATACTTAATTAGAACAAGGTGATTGAGGCTCTTTTTGCCTGATGTTCTGCAGTATTGAACTTACTAATGGCATTTTGAAGAATATTGTCTTAAATTAAATACCTTTTGATTTTTGTGGGACTATGTCTCAGAAACAGGAGGTTTTATGTGAAGAATGGCCCCTGTCTTCTGCTATTTACCTTTACTAAGAAGTCCCTTTATAACCTTGTGCTTTTATTCATCTTTTCTTCACTACTAATATTTATCCTAATAAATATTTGATTTTATTTGCTTTACTTCAAGATATTTTTTTCTTCTTTAGGTGGGCATTATTAATACTCAGGGTGCCCTAGAGTTTGATATTCATGCTGGAGATGTGATATTTTTTCCTGTTGGAACTCAGCATTACATTAAGAGTGCGTGTGATGAGGATTTGCTTTTCATCCTTGCCTTCAGCACCGGAGACCAGGTGAGAATAAGCTCACTTAAGAGAGATTGCTGAGCACCAGTGATGTACAGAATACTCTGCCCAGCAATGCATCTGGACCACAGGGAGCCCTCAGTCCATGCGTGCTGAATGAATGCATAAATGACCTGGTAGAACCAATATGTGAAGAGGAGAATCAAATAATCTTTTTTTAAAAGATGTTATTTATTTATTTTTAGAGAGAGGGGAAGGGAAGGAGAAAGAGGGAGAGAAACATCAATGTGTGGTTGTGTCTCACGTGTCCCCCCACTGGGGACCTGGCCCACAACCAGGCAAGTGCCCTGAATGGGAATCGAACCGGTGACCATTTGGTTCACAGCCCATGCTCAATCCACTGAGCCACACCAGCCAGGGCTCAAATAATCCTTTCCTTTGGTTATAAAGAGATCTTATATATATCATATTCCCTCTTAATTTCCCAAGTTCTAAACTAACTGAGAAAAAAAGACCAAAGAGTAATATATAGTGATCCATGAAATAATTTTACTGCTAAAAAAGCCGATACTAGAGAATGTGACTAATATCTATGGGCAGGTGGGTTTCTAATAGCAGTCCCCAGAACTGGATTGGCCTCTTCATGTTGAGACAGGCACTGTACGTCTTACAGCATTAAAAAACAGAGCATGCTCTTTGAAGCTTTGCCGGCTCACAGAGGGAAAAGCTGAACTGAGAATGCCCAGTTTATTTTTCCAGAATTTACTTGGTAGACAGAGAGAGAGAAAAACAAAGAGAGACAGAGAGAGAGAGGCTCACTCTTGTGTATGAAAAAAAACTTTGGGAGTACATCAGTAACATCATGACTGAACAGTGCTTCTGTGTAGAAACTGTAGTTTTTCCATCATTCTTTATTTTAAGCCAACCTGATATATATCTGTATTATAAAAATTAATATGTAATACATTAATTTATAAGTGAAGAGGATTTATTTTCTATGTTAAATAATTATTTGCTTTTGAACATTCAAGCAGGTTTATTTAATTAGATGGAATAATGTGTTTGAGGAATGGGAATACACACTGGAATTTCAATTTTCAAAAATCCTTAGGACTAGGTCCCCTTTGGGGACTGACAGCGGTGAGAGCTGGAACAGTGTGTCTGGGCACAGAGTTCAGGGCAAGTCCAGGAGCTGACGGACCTTTCTCTTGGCCCTGGTTCTTCCTACAAGGAGACCCAGAAAGATCTCCAGGGGAAAGTGCACATGAACTTGGCAGGACCTAGCCCTGGGGCATGTTCAGTCATGCTCATTTCCATGATGACCCATACCTCTTTGAGAGAGATTGGAAGATTCCAGCATCTGCTTCCCTGGGTCTCCAAACCTTCCTGGGGGTGCCCAGGATGGGATTTGTGGGGAGCACTGTGAGGGACAGATGGAGTTGAAAGCCAGTTGTAGATGTTGTTGTGGGTGGAGGAGTCCAGAGTCTCCACTTTGGGTGTGGCTCTCACTGATATGCCACCCCTTTGGTCACCATCCTCTACGGCCATTATGAGAACAAATCATAGCACAAAATCAAACCAAGTAAAATGTTAACAGGAAAAGCAGAAGCCCCCTCAAGTTATAAATAGCAAGTTAGAGTTTAAAATGTTAAGAATAACAAAATGGAATTTTAAAAATGAGCACAACGTAAGTTTTATGTAAGTGTGAAAGTATTCCACAGGTAAAAAGTTAGAATTAAATCAATATGACAGATAAAAGCTAATAAGAGTTACTGTGCAGGAAAAGCTAATCCCAACAAGTTAAAACTTGAAATATGAAAGAAAGATAAAAATGACAATGGAAAACTATTAAATACAAGCCCCAAACTAAGGACTATAAATCTTGAAAGAAGAGAGTAGACATAAAATGTGTTTTTTTTAAAAATTAAAAGAAATAATTTAAAGAAGTGATTTACAGTGGGAAGAAAGAAATGAATCAAAATTTTGGGTAAGAGGAATTTTTTCCACCTAGAGGAATGTCTGATACCCCCTGGAGCAGGATCAGTGTCCCCTATCCCCTCAGAGTGAGCACTAGTCCTTGCTGACAGGAAGCGGGACAGTCCTGTTCTTTCATGGAAGAGAACTATGTCCCAGGACAGAGGTCCCTTCTAAAGGAAGCTCCAGATGCCACAGCACATCGAGCCATCAGTCAGACTTGCCTGGTTCTCAGAGAGGAAGGGGTGAGCTCCCCATGGCAAGGGACGGCCAGGCACACAGGGGACCATCCGCAGGACTTTGTAGCTGTGTCAGGTTACACAGCCAAGGACCTCTTGGTTCTCTCAGTGTCTCAACAGCTGTGAGATTCTTGCAGGGGCCTGAGCAGGTCAGTGCTGATGCTTTCTTTCATTTCCATTGTCAGCTCCAAACCCTTGACATGGATGATTATATTCAAGCCACAGCAGACCACATCCTGGCCCAGCTTTTCTTCAAGAAACAGAGCGAGTTTCAGAAGATCCCCAAATTCAAGGAAGACCAGGCAATCAACCTGCCTTAGATGTGCTGATGAGTTCCTATCTGTTCTTCCTTCTTCATTTGTTATTATTGTTTTTAAAGAAGGACCCCGCTAAGGAACCAGGACCTCTTCGCACAGTGGGAGGGGGAGGCAGGTGCGAAGCTGTGCTGGGGCTCGGTTAGCAGACAGCCATTGCAGGCAATTGTGCTGAGGGAACGTTTCAGTAGATTCTGTGTAGATTAGTAGGTCTACGGAGGACAAATTATATTTTTGTATGGATTTTAGTATATGAGTATCTATTTATTTTCTCTGTTCAAATTTATTACTGCAAGTGAAACTGGATTCTTTTCATTCATATCAGTAAATCCTAGTACCAGTGTGTTTTTTGTTACTCATCACTGTGTGAGGAAGTACGGAGGGGAGCCTGTGTGTGTATGTATTGAGGCACCAGAACCCAGGGACGTCAAACCTTGTTCTGAGAGCTTACATTAGAACCCAAGGCTGGTGGTTCCCAACCCTTTGACTGGCATGAAGAGACTTTATATAATGCAACATTTTCCAGGTCTTAACTCCTATCAGTGCCTGTCTGCTTACTGGATATTAGCTGAGATAATAATGATAAACTAATTATGAATTCAATATCTTCTTCAAACGTATTTGGATTTGGTTAGTCATTTCAGTAACTACATACATTTGAGGAACAGCCACCCCTCTATCTGAGAGGTTTATTTAGTCTATTGGCAATACTGCTCTTTGGATGTGGATTTGGGGACTGCTTGTCATCACTTGGAAGCTGGTAGGGGCTGGTGGTTTCCATGCTGGGGATCACCGTCTTAAGTAGAAAAGAAGTCATTCATATCTGATCCGTGCTTGGCTTTTGTCTGTAATTTATTTGGCAGGTTTGGTCCCCTGCACTGTGCTTGGGTACGAGCATCAGTTACGGGCTCCCCTATGTACAATTATAATATCAGCATAGCTGACTTTTGATGCTTTTGACCTTCACCCCCTTCTGGTTATTCTCCTGGCACTAAATAGGATGTTCAGATGTCTTAGGATGTTTGTTCCTGGCTAAAAATAATCTGTCTGTTCCCCCCTCTCTCTTCATCTCCATCTCCCCTCCATCTCTGTCTCCTTCTCCATATCTCTCTTTTTTTAGCTCTGTTGACCACAAATACACAATTCAGTGGACATCAGGAATGGCTCAGTTTTAGCATGGGGAAGTAGACACCTACATAACATGCACAGTCATGTCATCAAATGCCTGTTATCCCTGGGAACCTCTGTACTGTGTATTTACTTTATTTCACTTTTCGGGGGAAACCAGGGGAGATCAGAGCATGGTAGCAGTGGGAGTTTGGTGATGGTGGGACTTGAAGGGGAAGTAATTGGCCACCAGCCAGGAAGAGGGACATGGTTGAGAAGGTGCAGGGACAGCATAGGGCAATGGGTGTATGGTAGGAGAAGATAGAGGAAAATGGTCATAAAAGGTAAATGTGCAGATAGATTTTTATCTACAAATTTAGTTTTACTTTAGGAATTTCTTTATATTATAAATGAGTTCATAGTCTATTTTCTTGTATCGGGAAGTATTATATCAGATTACTATGTGATCATCTAATAAAGATTTTAGGCATCTTTGTATATATTTTTTGTTATTGTAATTTAAAATGAAATCTATTCTTATGGTTTATGAATTTGAAGCATTATTGGATTTCCTCTGTGCATCCTTGAAATATTACTTAGGAATCCAGTTTA
>VMDR010024362.1:0-15083 GCA_007922815.1 Macrotus californicus | reverse complement strand
ATGTTGAGTAACCATGTTGATAATATACTTCTGTATCTCTTTCCCATCTTTAATGGAAATGCCTTTAATGTTTTATCCTTAACATGGTGGTTTTTGTTGGTTGCTGATAATTCTTATCCTGTACACATGTACAGATTTTATATGTTGTAACACAGCCATGGTATATGTAAGCTTATCAAGGTCTGGAGTAAAGAATTGAGCACAATGTATTCAAAAGACTTCAGGTCCTAGACTAACCAGGTTGGAATCCCAGCTCCATTACTTACTAGCAGTATAGCATTGAGAATGACACTTTATGAATCTGTTTCTGTATCTGAAATAGGAAGATAATATTGCACATGAAGTTGGCATTGTTATGAGCGATAAAAGAAAGGACATATGTCAACAGGCTCACAAATGCTTGATGTTGATTGAACTCAGCAAATCTAGATTTCTGTGCAGATCGCAAAGGACTTGGACAACAGAGAATGCTGAATAGAAATGGCAGGAAACCATTGTACTCCCCCATCCTCTCACTCTTAGTTGAGAGCACATGATCTAGTAACAACGTATGAGGTCTGTCCAGAAAGAGTCCAGCCATGCACTATGAAAAACAGAGATATTTATTGAAGAAGATACAAGAAACATTGTACATAGGACAATGATGTCTTAGTCCCCTTCAAAGCAGGCACCTTGTGACCTCACACAGCTCTCTTAGCATCTCTTCCACTGTTCAAAACTCTCTGCAAACTCCTTTGTTGGAATCGCCAGTAGCTGCCCCGTTGTATTTTCCTGAATCTCATCAATGGTCTGAAATCTCTTCCCTTTCAAAGGTGATTTTAGTTTTGGGAAAAGCCAGAAGTTGCAGGGCACCAAATCTGGGCTGTAGACAGCTGAGTCACCTGGGTGATTTGATGTTTTGCCAAAAGCCTCTGCATGAGTCATGATGCATGAGTGGGTGCAGTGTCATGATGAAGCTGCCAATCACCAGTTGCCCATAGCTGTGGCTGTTTTCATTGTAGTGTGTCTCTCAGTTGCTGAAGAACATTGACATAATACTCCTTATTAATGGTTTGGCCTAGAGAGGTGTACCTGTGATGAACAACACCTTTCCAATCAAAAAACACAGTTAGTATGGTCTTGATCTTGCAGTGACTTTGCTGTACTTTCTTCAGGTGTGGAGAACTCGGTGACTTCCATTGGGACAACTGGGCCTTCATTTCTGGATCATAGTCATAGACCCACCATTCATCTCTGGTTATGATCTTCCTGAGGAAGTCTGGTTCATTGGCAGTGGTTTGAGTCAAGTCATTAGCAACTGCAACATGATGTTCCTTCTGCTCTGGTAGCAGAAGCCACTGAACAAATTTTGCCACAACACATTTCATGCCAAGATCCTGCATCAAAATCTCAGATAGAGTAATTTTTTGAATTACCAGATCAGCTTCTAGTTCTCACACTGTCAGTCGCCAATCTTTGTTGATTGCGGCCCATATACATTCAACATTTCAGGTGTTCTGTTTGTTGGAGGCCTTCCAGAACATGTACCACTTTCAAGAGATTCTCCACCTCTTTGAAGCATTTGTGCCACACTTTTATTTGTGCTGCACTTATTGCATCTTCTCCAAAAGCCTTCTGAATCATCCGAATAGTTTCCACGGAGGAATGTTCAAGTTTAAGGTGAAATTTGACGCACATTCATTGTTCTACTCACCCAGTCATTTTGAATGCAACAGCCACACAGTACACATGCTCACTCAATGGCATCTACCACCCCCACCAACTAGTACAGTGAAGTTGTCATTGTTCATGCATGTGACTTCCAGTCCACTCTTCTTGGCTGCCAGGTTATGTTGATGTCTCACAAACCATTTTTGTTATATTAACAATGGCTGGACTTTTTCCAGACAGACCTCAATAGTTCATGTTAGCACATTTAATTTCACTAATTGACACTTACGTGACCTTTAAGGCTGGATCCACACTGCAACTAAATAATACAAAAGATGAGTGATCCTATTAAGTTTGAAATTTTAACTTACAAATAAATCAAAAGAAAAATATCTTTCTTGCCAAGTTTTATAAAGTTGATTAACTCTGTATATCCATAAATAGGAAAAATTTTCATTACACTAAACCTTTTGTTTTAAGGGCCAAGTGGCTTCATCCAGATTTGAGAAGCCATTCAGGAGTGTTCAAAACCAATGTAAAGGGTCACTTTATTATGAAGGCTTATTAGTGATGTTAGGGTCAAGTTACTGCTGAATTCCAGGGAACCTTTTACAAAGTACTTTACACATGTTCCGATTTTCATAACTTAGAAGCAGACGCCGGTCTTCACTTGGACAACGGTTTGTTTCTTCTGCTCAGCTTCAGACAGAGCAAATAATCAAAGGGAATCGAATGTCCCTAAATAAGTTTTCAAATTTGAGCAGGCCACATCCTATTTGTAACTTAACTGGCAAATACCACACACATGTCATATTGTTGTTAGCTGCTACATTCTATGATATTCTAATTCTGTGGTTTTTCGAGAGAGAAAGGCTCATTTTATATGTCTCAGTTTCCAATATAAAGCAGTGAGACAAGCAAAACACCTCTTAATCTACCCAGACAGATTGTGAGTCCCCTCATAGTACAGACCATGTTTACTGTGACTTGTATCCCCATAAAATTCACTGGAGAATTCAGATGTGTGCTTCCCCAGATAATTTATGGCAGTTAATGAGAACATTTGAGTGGTTTAGGGATTTTGAATGGCAAACTTTTAATGTATAATTTTGAAGTCTGATTTTCCGAAGTAATTCTATATTTCTTTGTGATGGAGATGTAAATGATCACATTTGTAATAGCAACAAATGCTAGTTGAATGAGTGAATGAGTGAAAAACAGCAATTTGACAGTGTTCAAAATAAAGTTTATTAAGTAAACTGCAGTTAAATACAAAATAGAGTAAAAGTATAAAGAAATATGAACTTAAAAATAAGCCATTACCTATAGAAAAAGATAATTAGTTAGTAAACTCTCTTAGGGGAATAGAGTGTTCTCATATCTTATGTTAGAAAATTGTGTAAATGAGTAACACCTACAATGGTTGATAGTCTAGCTTTAAAAATTCAGTGGACAAAAGGGATACTCCCAGGGGAGTTCAGTGTTTTTGTGTCTGAAGAGCTTGATGGCCTTCTCTGTGAGTGATGGTGACATTCAGCATAGCCATACATGCTGATGGGGCATCACTGAGGTTAGTGGCTGTGTCCATGTCGAAAGCCTGAGGCCAGATAGGTGTTAATATTATATTGAAAGTCAAGTGTATCTGAAAGAGCGTGGTGGGGTCTTCAAGTGGAGACACCGAGAATACTCTAAGGCAAGTGAGCAGAATCCCCAGAGGAAAAAGACATGGCTTTATTTTTTACATATCTGATCAAAGGCCAGTTTTGCTTCTCTCAAGCAAATCAAAATGATTACGGGTGACTGACTGCTGTAGATACTGTGAATGTGTGTGTATGTGTGTGTAAAAGCAAGCAAGACCTTTCTCTGTCCAAGAGGAAAATTATTCCTATATTCACTTAACATGAGACTTCTGATTTATTCAAGCTGCAGTCCAATTGGGAAGGTTCTCTTTCTCCATGTGTCCCAGACACAGGAGAGGCCTGACGCAGAGTGACGCAGGCAGGGGCCCGCGGCCTGGTTTTTACCCACTCAGTGCCTGCCTTCTGGGACCTGGCCTGGTGTGTGGTTGCTGTTTATACCTGCTGAAGTGCTCTCTGTGTTTGAGTTGGCGCTGCCAGCTTACATGCTAGAGCCTCAAGCTGTTCATGAGGTCTGTCCCAGAGCTCTGAAACCTATGAGCTGGCGGCTGGGGCGAGAGAATGTCTCTCTCAGTTTTTGGGTGAACTCCATGTTTTTTTCCAAGAGGTTAGATCACCGTCCACAGTCCACACTTGCTAGACAGAATGTAACAGTTACTGTTTAAGACATTCTGAACTTTTAAAGGCAAAAGGCAGAGAGGGAAGAGAGAGAAAAAGCCCAAAGTCAATTCAACAGCTTGAAAATCAACTTTTTTTATGTCTGGTAAACAGAGATTTTTACTGAACTGGAATGCTTTATCACAAAGGAAGGAAAACATATCACTTCTTGTCATGGCAAGAGGATATATTGTTACAACTGTCCCAGTTCCATCCCAAGTCATGTCTGAGACCAGACCAGATTAATCAGTGGTTGTGGCAGGGGTATTAAGAATGATGTAATTTTTGTAGGAACTTACCTGGCCAACTCCCTGGTCCTTTAATCAGTTTGTAAAGATTTTCAGAAGGCTTTGCTTTTCCACAAGTGGCCAAATTAGGAAAACCCTGACATCTGCTTGTCCCTTGCCCGCAGTTCTTTGCTCTTTCTTCCTGTTGCCCTATTTTTGTCATATTGGGAATATTGCTGACTGTTTTTTGCCTGAGATTTCTCTCCCCTTATCTGTTTCTATGGGAAGTCTTGGTACATTGTTTATATGAACTTGAATGTGGCTAGGATTATATATATATTTCATTTTTGGTGTAGGTATGGGAATGAGCATGATTGAGCTATATGAAAGACATCATACCTAGGAAACTCATAAATTTTTAAAAAATTTCACACCAAGTATAACAACGTTTCAATGAAAAAGTAGACACATAGAAGAATTAAAACTGGATAGGACTGAATTCCAAGTTTCAGAGCGACTTTGTTTACAGGAAAACATTAACAGAGAGCCCTTTACTGCCTCTCTCTTCACTCCCAATCAAGTACAGTCTATGCTCTTATAAATATGTTAAGAATTTCATCTGCAATGTTTGTTTATGAGGAATATAAAAATGCCTTTGAATGGGGTAGGTGTCAGTCTTATTTCACCAAACCAAGGGAAAAACTCCCTACTCTTGGGTTTCCGTCTACAGAAATGCTGGTAAGAAATGAACAGCCTCTCCAGACTCTTTAAGGTAATATATTTATTCTTGGGTTAATCTTAGTGGCCGTCCACTTTTACAGTGACAATTTCTTTCTACTTCCTGCCTCATCCTCTATCCTGACTCATACTGTTTGCCTGATAAGGCTGAAGGACATATAACGTGAACATTTAATTTGGCCTTGTCTAGAAGCAATTAGGAACAATGCCATTAGAGACTTTTGTCAACTTTAATGTGATATAGCTGTTCCAACATGTGAGTAGGTTTTGCTTGTCATTCAAGAGATTTATTGATGCAATGTCTATTCCCTGGTTCTTTCATGAAAAAATGTTTATACCTGTGGGCATGTCCAGATGGTAGTGAATGACTTGCATTCATGAGAACAGCATTCGCAGTTCACGGTTGCCAAGGTAAGCAGCAAAGGCATGCCCTCTGCCACTCTGCTGCCTTGTAAAGAAACAGTCTCTAAGGTAACAGACTAGCACCCTGAGGCCAGAGATCCCTAGTGTTTTAGGCTTGTGGGAAGGGGGAGGAGGGAGAAGAACAGAGAGACAACATGAAACACCAAGAAAAGCACTTTTTGCTATTGTTCTGGCAATTTAAAAAGGAAGAAAGAGATGGGGGGAGACGAGGGGGTTCAGAATTTTCCACTTGGGTCTCAATAGAGATTTAATTCAGATCTGCCCTGTGTATTGTGAGTGTAATTGCCCTTTTATAGGTTCATTTCAGGGACACAGGCGACTAATGGTCTAAGGCATGGCCAAAGACACAGGCTCTGCGCTGTCTCAGGCGGTGATTGTTGGGGTGGTGAATAGGCAGGCACTCTGATTCTCTTGGAATTTGTGGCATTTGTAGGATTGACTTTTTTCTATACTGTATTCCTCTAGTACTATCATTGGAATGGTAAAATGTCACCTGAACAAGTATTCTGAAGGAAGTATTACTGGCCCAGACTAACAATCTTGATGGGAAGGGTTTTTTCATTGGGTCACCTCCAAGTGCAGAAAAATCTCAGGTGACAAAAAAAGTCTAGCTCTTGCATCCAGCAAGTAGATTGTGAACCTGCTAGGTAATAGTTGGATATTATGTCCTTTATAGAATTTGGTATATTGTTACTGCTTACTAGGAGTTGGGGGATGGGGAGACTGGATGAGGAAAACAGTTTTAAAATTAGAAAGGTTCTCAAATTAAAAGAGGAGAATGGTTTCTGATAACTGAGTTTGCATTTTCTTAATTTGGGTGTTACTGGAGAAAAAGAAGGCTTCCTAAACATCACAACAAGAACCTGTATCACAGAAGTGTGGTAGCTTGCTTTTGCTAGCTATTGTCTTATTGATATTGTTCAGATATTGCTGAAATGGCGTGAAAGGAAAGACTGGGGCTGAAATATATGTTAGTTTACAAACCCAAAGAGACTGCCCTAAACATATCTGGTTGGACTGACATCGTGTGAAACCCATTCTTCATACCAAACATGAATGAACTAGGTCAGACTAACAAAGAGCTGGTCTGGGATGGAAGAACTACTCGTTCAAGTTCTTTCCCTTTGGTTGACTCTCAAACCAAAGAGCGTACTGGATATTTCACAGAGGAGGGCAAAAGTGAGTAGACTGGCTCTTTGACACTCCCTGATGTGACATAGGAGAGGGTCAACGGAGAGGTCAATGCAGCCTGGACAGGGACCCACTCGGTCACAAGGGCAATGAAACTACCCCTTTTCTGTTAACTATCTGAATAGAGTTAATGCAGACTCCTCGCTTTTGTACCAACAGTCTGGGAGAGGGACCCATTAGCACTCATAGGATCTACTGCCATATCAGGGACTCCATGCTGTACATCAGTTAACATCACATAGTGGTCTCCTGTGCACTGTGTCACCAGCTACAGGAGGCCGAGGCCCAACACAGCAAGACTGTGTTAACCTCAAGAAGCCCTGGAAACCATCAGTTATTTCCAACATTGAAATGTTATCCGTTTCCTGAAAAATCGTGTTAGGTAGAGGGAAGGCAAACTGCAGTAAAGCCTTCATGAGGCCACAAACAGGGACCCATCCCTCTCGATAACCTAATCCTCATGATACCTGTATAAAAAAGAATGATAGGGCTGCAAGGAACCTCAGAAGACTCACTTGTCTAATTGTCTGCCTTTGAGCAGGTGAATATTTAAGTCACCCCGAAAAGAGAGTTAGTTGTTTCTTTCTTAATATTTTCAGAGGAAAATACTACATGTGATCTCCTGAAAGGTAGTTTCATGCATTGGCCCCCAAAGATGTGTCAAATTAAAATCCTAGCTTTTGAAATCAAGCTTTCTTACTATTAGCTGTGCATAAAGAGAACAGTATCATTGTACTCGATACAAATTGAACATATTCCTAAAATGTTTCATCAAAGGAATTTACAGGGGTCCCCCAACTTGAGTACAGATTCAAGTTCATAAGAGTGTGTAGATATTTACAACCTGTATAAGATAATATAATAATAATAATTAATAATAATAATAAAACTACTTGGTGCTTGCTCACCATATGCCAGATACAGTTCTAAGTGCTTAATATGTATTAAGTAAATCATTCGTCTTTAATAAACATATTAGGTAGGAACCATCTTTCATACATTATACAAACTAGGGCACAGAAGGTGAAATAACTTTTCTGAAGTCACACTGATAGCAAATAGAAGAGACAAGAATTAAATTTAACCTGGCCTGAGAGCACATGTACCAACCACTAGGTGAAATTGTCACTTAGTGAAGACCGAGTTTTTAATTATGTCCTCAACCCCACCCAGAAGGGCACTTGAGTTATACTTTGCTCCTAAAATAGAGTATTCTAATAGAGTTATAGAACCTATCACAATGTCTAAGCCACTGTGTGTGTACATGTGTGTGTGAGAATGTTTACATATTTAACCATGTATTTCCTCAGGCCCATTTAAAGTTTGTTATTGTTATTGTTGCTGTTATTAATTTTTATTTGCTTAGAACAGTGTAAACCACAAAGGTCATAACAAAACTGTATTTGCCTCATCTCTGTTTTACATTTTTTTAAAATTTAGATCCTAAAGGGGAGACAAAATTGTATATCATTAAGGTTTTGTGTGCTTTTCCAATTATGGTAATCTGTAAAAATGAAGAGACTGTTCCATCATCTTTCTAATTATTATTATTGTTGTTACTATATTTTTAAAAGAGACTTGTGTCCATTGTGACTTTGTTCATAACAATCACTAGAACTAAAATAGCATTTACTACCATTATTTTAAATAGATGTCAGTAGATACTTTCATAATTAAAAAGGGTTAATATATATTAATTAGCAAAATTGTTTTGGGAATTCTTGAAAAATTGAGCAATTTCTTTAGTTTCCAGGAAAATTGACCCCTACAACTTTTTATCCCATTTGAGAGACTATTCAATTAGAAAATATTTCCCCAGTCACTAAGGTAAAATTTATTATGAGGCCAGTGTTTTTACATGTAGAAAAAACATTGTATTTAATGTTGAACATATTTCAGAATCCATAGTTTTGTTGGTATTTCATCCCACAAGGAAGAACTCCAGATAAAAATGTATGACTGAAAATGAATTATGGAAGATTACAGGAAAATCCAACGGTCCAAACATAGTAAGGACGCCCAAGTGTAGAAAAAAGACTCGAGCAACTAAGTTCCTGAGGTCCAACTTCTGTAAAGTAGGTTTTAACATCTAAGGAAGTCATGTAATCATTAGTTAAACATAAAACATTTGTATAGTGTCTTGACAATTAAAATAATTTATTGTGGAAAAGCCCTTACAAAAACCTACTAGGGAGTCTGTTACCCTCATCAATAACATAACCTCCGAGGCTGTGTCTACGCGATGATGAACAATGGAGAGAAATGGAAAGGTTGCTTCTGGATAGCTAAAATATTGAATACATGCTCTGTGCCCTTGGTTTTATCATCGCATGTGCAATCATTTAATTTTTTATTGTGGCAAAGTATATATATTTTTAAAATTTGCCCTGGCTGGTGTGGTTCAGTGGGCTGATTGCCAGCCTGTGAACCAAAGGGTCGCTGGTTCAATTCCTGGTCAGGGCACATGCCTGGGTTATGCCAGGTCCCCAGGAGGAGGCACATGAGAGGCAACCACACATTGATGTTTCTCTCCCTCTCTCCCTCCCTTCCCCTCTCTAAAAATAAATAAATAAAATATTTAAAAACTTAGTTGTTTAAAAAATTTTACCATTTTTATCATTTAAGTGTATAGTCAATAGCATTATACACTTTCACATTATTGTGTAACCATCATGACTCTTCGTCTCCAGACTTTTGAAACATGCCATACTAAAATCCTGTACCCATTGAACAGCAGCTCTCATTCCCTCCCTCCTCTAGCCCCTGGCAGCTACTGTTCTACTTTCTGTACCCATGTATTTCACTATTCTAGGTTCCTCATACAAATGGAATTTGTATGAATTATTATTGTATGAATTGTCCTTCTGTGTCTGGCTTATTTCACTTAGCATAATGTCTCTAAGGTCCATCCGTGTTGTAACATATATCAAACACCATAATAAAGTTCTCTGAACTCTGCACAGGAAGGGATTGTTATGCCAAGAAAGCTTTTATGGAAGACATGAATATTCGATAATGAAAATAGTTTGTGTGTTCTGTTTTTTTTTTTAAATGTAAGGACTCAAATTATGTTTTAAAAATGATGTCCCACCCCTCCCCTTCACTTTAGTCAAAAAAGCAAGGAAATTCACAAATTTAAATTTAACACTATGCAAAGTAGTGTGCTGTGTTCTCCTTTCTTGGCTTTCAATTTACTTAATAGTCATTGCTAGGATATACCACTGTTTTAGCAGTACCCTCTGTATTTAAAAATGCCTTTTAAAAAGTATTTCTTATTTTCTTTTTTCTTTTTATTGTTGTTCAATTAGTTGTTCCAATTTCCGATGTTGTTCTCTATTGCCCCACCCATCCCCAGTCCCACAGTCAATGCCCACCCCCTTGTCCATGGGTCATTTTTACTTGTTCTTTAACTAGACTCTTTCCCTCTTTCCTCCCTTAATCCCCTCTCCCCTCCCCTCAAGCCTCTGGCAGTCTGTTCCATGTTTCCATGCCTCTGGTTCTATTTTGCTCATTTGTTTTGTTCATTAAGCTCCTGTTATACGTGAGATCATATGGTATTTGTCCCTCACCGCCTGACTTATTTCACTTAGCATACTAGTCTCCAGTCCCATCCATGCTGTCACCAAGGGTAGGATCTCCTTCTTTCTCTCTGCTGTGTAGAATTCCATCATATAAGTGTACTGCAGGTTTTTGATCCACTCATTTACTGATGAGCACTTAGGCTGTTTCCAACCCTTGGCTATTGTGAATAACACTGCTGTGAATGTATGGGTGCATAGGTTAAAAAGTGTTTTTCTGATTTAATTTAAACCAAGATATTTATTAAGATTATGAGCTCAAGGCTTTGCTACATTGAGGCTGTGGTCCATGCTCTTGAAGAGATTAAAATTTTTGAGGAGAAATAAAATACATAGTCACGAAACTGTTAATAAAACATGAGAGAAGAGAATTAAGAGGCAGTGCTGTGGTTTTGATGGTGAGTTGCCTGGAATCCGGGACCGTAACTCTGGTTTGGGCCTTGTTTGTTTCTTGTTGTGAAACGCTGGGCAAGTAACCCTTGTGACCTTGTTGCCTTTACTGTAAAATAAGGAAGTTATGATGGGTGAATATGAAAGACCCTCCTGGCATTCAAACCAGAAGAGGTCATGTCAGTATACCAGGAAGACAGTCACTCAAGATTTCAGGAAGGAAGCAGGATATACACTGGGATTTCAGGCAAATTCATAACATAAGGAGTAGCAGGAATCAAATCTAAAATTTAAAAAATTAAAAAACAAATCTTGCCCTTAGACATACAGGAAACAACACAATAATCAAAGTAGTGGAGTTGCCCAGTGAAATCTGGGTTTGATTATTAGTTCTCAGTGTATCCCTTTAATTGGCTCACGTAAAACTTAATGTAGGAAATGGTCTTAGTTCCATGTTCCTTGATAATAACCAAAGATGTGCAAGGTTGTTGGTGAAAATAACCACATTTAAAATGGATCAAGTTCAGGATCCTTATTGTATTATTAGGACCTTCTTCTTTCCCCTTTTCCTAGCATGTCATGTAGTTTAATTCTTTGGCACCAGACTAAGAAGAACCAACTCATGTTAGCTGGGCTGGTTTCATGGGGATTCTGGCTGGATCAGAAGGGAGTATTTTAGAACATTTGCAGACCAATTTAGACAACTCAGGAACTTCAGATAAACTTTATAATTTTTAATATTTATCTCAGCTGCCCTTCAAGTGTGGAACACCTAATGTTAACTCATCTACTTCAAAAGACTAATTTATCCCTTTTAAGGACATTGCAGGGCTTCGTATAATAACATCTCTATAATAGTTTCAGTTATTTTTAGTATATTTTAATATGCTTTACTAATTATTACTATTTTGGACAAGTCCAGAATATAATTATCGTGAAGTCTGAATTATGCTTATTTTAAATAAATGAAGTAGAATTGCATTCCTTTTAACTTATAACCAAAACACACAAATGGCGGAACCATTTGAATGAGGAGAAATGAAAATCGTAACTAGCATGTTAATTATTTATTAGGAAATGTATATTTTAAAAACACTTTAGGAAATTAGGAAATTCAAGATAATTGGTCTTCCTACTCAACATACTTAATAAAAATTTGTTTGGCACTTGGCATGTATAAGGTGCAGTCCAAAGTACCGTGTAAGGGTACAAAACGAGTCAGGATGATGGCTTTGTTCTCTGTACCAACAGGGGAGGCGAGGGCATCTAAGTTACTTGGATTGAAGGGTCACCGTGTGCACTGATCTGTAATTTTGCTGAGGCACCAATTTGAACAGGAGGTTGGTGTCAGGGGGAGCCACTTTGCTCCTATGTCAACCTGGTCACTTCAGTTTGTTACAAAGTTTTACAGACTGCACATCTTATTGAAATCTTTGGGTGAAAAATACTTCTTTAAGTAATATTAGAGAAAATCAATCAGTGATTCTCAATGGAAATGATATTTCAGTGAAAATATTGTACAACTTGGGACTTGTGAGCTTTTGTTTATGTGGGTTATACTGATCTATATTTGCCTTATTAGAAGTTGTTCAAAAATTTTAAATTTGTATTTGCTATTTATTTTAAAATAAACTCATTGTATATAAACATAAGCATTTTATGAAAATCAGTTCCAAAACAAACAAAAAAAATTAGTGAGAAAAGTGGCATTGTTTTATGTTCAAATATCTTCCATGCTTGGTTTACCAGAAGATAGTATTCTGATGTCTTCGGCAATCGTTGTGTGTGTGTGCTAATGCACACCATGGAGGCAAATAAAGTCCCAGGAGTATTACGAAAATAGTTTTGACCTCACAGAACCCCTGAAGCGGTCTCTGGGAGCCCCAAAGTGTCTGGGTCTCACTTAGAGACACCACTCTCTACACTCCATGGCCCAGTGAACAAGCAGCTGTCATACTACGCAGGCCATCTAATGGCCTACAATAGGCACAAACAATAAATCACAGATAGAAAGAATGATTAAATTAATATAAAACAAAACAAAAAACTGGTTCTTAAAGGCATAATTTTCAATTATATGCTTTTCTTTTCTTTGTGATGGGAATTATAATGAGGAATGTGAGATTCCTGTGAGGTGATAAATGTTAAGTATTTAGAACACTGCCTGGCACAAAGTAGAAGCTCAATTAACAATCACAATTACTTTGTTAAATTCAACCTGTGGAAGTGGAGGGAAGAAGGCACCATGAGCAAAGGCCCAAAGGCAAGATGGGGAAGGCTGTATTCTGTGAACTGTGTATAAGCTACATGAAGAGTAGGTGTATTGATTTAGGAAAGAAGCAAAGGTCAGATGGGGGAGGTTCCTTTCAGGAGAGGTCTGATGATTTGGATTTTGTTTCCCATGAAATAGGGAAACCATTGCAATTTGGAAGGAGGAATGGCTGGATTAGATCTGTGTTTGATTGGAATCAAATTCTACCTTGTCCTATTTCCCTAATTGATTTGCTTAGCTAGTTCTTTCTTTTTAAGTGTGAGGGGAGAGTGACTTTCAGGCATTCCCAATCAGGCGTGAAGTTAAAATTAGCCCTGTTATTTCTATTTTGCTTCTGGGCAAACTGAAGGCCATGAACTGACTTTGTTATTGACACTCTTACTCTCCCTTGGTGGTGCAGTCAGACCAGGGCTCCAGAGGCCCACTCCTGTGTTTAGCTGCTTGATGGATTTAAAACCTCTGTCCAGTGACCTAGGGTTAGAGGATGGTTTTTAAGGCAGGTGAGGTTTGACAAGGACAAGGACAAAAAGAACTCCTAGAAAAATAAATAATTTGTATTCAGGATGTATTTAAAAAATCCTCTTGGTAGGATGAGAAGATCAATCTAGCATTGCCAGTGCTTTATGGCAGATCTTTTAGCCAGACCCCAAATAGCAATCTGCCCTAACCGTAATTCCTGCATTCGTTTGCTTGTGCATTGCTTTTTATTCCTCGCGGTCAGCTTTTAGCCTTTGAAACTCTGTGGTATGTGAATAGCTCTAATACTTCAGTTTTTTTATGTCATAATTTAACTTTATTTTGAAAGCTTTCCAGTGGCCCAAGGATTTGCATCTTTATTACCTCAAGGAGAGTTTTGTGAGGCTAAAATGAGATAATATATGTAAAACTGTTTTCAGTTTTTCTTTACAGGGAGGTGATTTGTGTGTGCGTGCGTGTGCGTGTGTGTGTGTGTGTGTGTGTGTGTGTGTATGTGTGATGCATCTTCTGTCTTTAGTAGTCTGGGACTTGAAAGAAAAGTGAGTTCTACACAGTAAGATTTAAAAATTGGTTTAGAAGCTCAAGCGATATCTGAATTCCATGGGACAAATTGAGAGGATTTTTTAAAATCATGGTAATAGGTTATGGTTGAAAGAAGCATAGTAGTGGTTATAAACAGGAGTGTTTTAATGTCCTTTCAGAAAGAAGGAAGAAAGGAGGGAGGGAAGGAAGGAAGGGAGGAAGGAAGGAAGGAAGGAAGGAAGGAAGGAAGGAAGGAAAAGAAAGGGAAAGAAAGAGAAATGAAGAAAGGAATCATTTTTATAAATATTTCTATCTCTCAATTGGTAGAATTGGAAGTGTTAAGACCGGAGGGGTTTTGTTTGTTTGTTTCAACAATGCAGATAGCGCCCTTGAGGGGTGTCTTCAGCATTACTATGAAGAACGTGCTAAAGCAACATTTCAGGTACAAAACGGGGAAGGAATTCTGGGACTTTGGCAGCTTTGTAGACGTAGCTGCAGCTCTCATATTGCTGTGAACATAGTTAAGGCCCTTTAGTGCTAGCCTGAGAATGCAATTAGAAAGGCAAGGCAAGAGGAAGTAAATTATTCTCATTATATACCAATGTTTTTTATTGCTTTTAAAAATGACACGTATTCTTCTCTGGTGATAAAAGTAACACATGTCTTCTTTAGAACTTTATAAACACATACAAGTATAAATAAGGAAATGAAAATTAGAACTTTTTTAACCAGGCAAGGATAATTACTTTGATGTTTGCATATATTCATCTCCTTCTAAGTTTTTCTATTCATTTATATTATTCTTGTTAGCAAAATTGGGATAATGACATACACGTATTTTTGTGGCATGATATTTCCTCTAATTATAATATATGTTACCACATCATTAAATAGTGTTTGAAAACACTGATGTGTGAGGTAATATGTGTAGGAGTTAAGACCATGGGTTCTGCAGTCAGACAGCCTGGGTTTGAATCCCAGCTCTGCTTGCCAGCTGGGTCCCTTTGGGCAATTTCTTAACCTCTCAGTATCTCAGTTTCCTCACCTCTAAAAAGAGATAAAAATAATTATACATAGTTTATAGGGTTGTTATAAGGAATTAAATGCGTTAGTCTGTATTCATCAAAACATGTAGTACAATTCCTGGCACATATTATTAGTACCATTATCATAACAAAGCAAGCCATTATAAATTATTATTATTAATTAGCAAGTCATTATTATTAAGTAATAATAAAGTAAGCAATTATTATTATCATGTGATTAATATCATGTTAGATGGGCCATTTCTCATATTTGTCATGAAAAGTTAAGCCATGAT